>VZSR01000028.1:4272980-4531083 GCA_013398615.1 Brachypodius melanocephalos | reverse complement strand
GTGTCCCAGCAGTCCCGTGCCGTGTGTGAGAAGCGCCAGCCCGCTGCAGCAGCACCCTGTGGTGAGGTTGGTTTCTGTGGTTGCTGACCCCCGGCGCGGTGTCCCCGCAGGTGACTTTGCGGTGCTGCTGAAGGCGGGCATGACGGTGAAGCAGGCCATCGTGTACAACCTGCTGTCGGCCATGATGGCCTACATCGGCATGCTCATCGGCACGGCCGTGGGGCAGTACGCCAACAACATCACGCTCTGGATCTTCGCCGTCACCGCCGGCATGTTCCTCTACGTGGCCCTGGTCGACATGGTACGGCTGCCTGGGGCTGCGGGGCCTTCTGGGAGGGAAACCTGGGACTGCTGGGGCTGCTGCATTTCAGTCTGGTGCTCAGGGTTATTCTTCACCGAGATTTCATTGTGATATATTCAGTTCTGGAAAGCCTGGTCTGAACTTTTACTATGAGCAGCTGCTAATCCAGAGCTGTTGAGGTGAGTGGCCTTTAAAAAAATGACCTGGTGAAAAACTGCTGCTGTTTCAAGAACACAGAGGTGCATTATCCTTACTTAGTGTGTGTACACCATAGATTAGACCCTTCAGGCAGCAGCACTGCTGTGCACGTGTTACCAGCCCACATTCAGTCCTGATTTCTCTCCTCCAAGCTGCTTCAGAGCTTCATTTAAATGAGGCAGTTTTCTCACTTCTTGTCTTTCCCAGCCCAAAGGTGATGAGATCATTTTTCACTTTTGGGGTACTTTGTAATGCTCTCATCTTCATTATGGAGGCTTTAATTTGTAAACATACTGTTGTTATAAAATCGCTCTAATCTATTCATAGGTGAATAAGTACTTTTCAGGGTCTGCTAAATAGAATATCTGGGTAGAGTCATCCTTCTTACAACTTTACATGTTCTATAGTAGCCTGTAATGCCTGAAATACCCCTTCCTTGTAAGCTCTGTGTCTGATACTCACTTCCTGTCCTTTGACTGAAGATGTCATGGATGAAGGAAAGTAGTACTTTCATTCCTTCATTCCTTTTTCTTTCCCTTAGCTATCATAGTAGTAACCAAACAGTCAAAGTCCCATGGTCTGACTCAACAACAGCAGGAAAGCTTCTGCAGAAGACAATTGAAACTGAACCAGAGTTTGTCTTGGTGTTTGCATAATCAGCCTCCTGCTCAAAGACCTCGTTACCTGGCACACAATAAGAACAGATTGTGGTTCCTCCCTAGCTGTGAGCAGAGGTTCACAGAGGTGCTGTTTTCTCTCCATTCCTTACACCAGCACACTGAGAATGAGCCTATTGGTACTTTTGCATCTGACTGTCCTAAAGTTCATCTAATTTTGTGGGTTTCAATGATATGGATATTCCTCTCCAGTACAACCTAAACTCCGGCATTTCAAAATCTTCCAGGTTTTCCTTGTTCTTTCATGAAACTTCATTCAGTGGTAACTTACAAGAGTAATCATAATATCCTCCTTCCTGACACTCCTGTTTTGGTTTGAATGGGCACATTGAATAGTCAGATTTTAATAATTTCATCTTACTGGGAAGCAAATTGATCTGTTGCAGTTTTTGTTCCTTTTATCTCTAGCATTGACACTATAAGCTTTCAACTTTGAAATGGTGGGGACCATTGTTTATATGGTCCCTGCAATTGGTCACATCAGTAGCCAATAAAGCAAAAAGTTCAGTCATCCTTAGATGTGCTGTAAAAGTAAATATCCAGAGTGTTAAAGCCCAGTACAGTAATGCTAAGGTGAAGCCCTGTATTCTTAATGCTTTAATAGCACTCTGTAATATGGAGTAGTGCTTGCTGTTGAGCTGCCTAGTCTAGTGTATATGTGATAACCATTTAAACATTTTTCACACCAACTAGGGGGGCTTTTTGGGTTTTGTTTTCTGAGGGATTGGGGGTGGGGAGTTGTTGTGGTTTTTTTTTTAATTTTGAAATGCTCAGTGGCTCAAATTAATTATCAGGTTATGTATCTTTTAGAAATACAGTAATACAAGACAAGATGGGTAATATATTTGGGGTTTTAGCAGCTTTGCTATCATAATCTGTTGGGCAGTATTCAAGTTCTTGGAATAACCAAAACTGTCTTAGCTGATCTAATGAAGAACAAATTTCCATTTTCTTCTGTATCATCATTTTCTGTACGAAGTGAGTCTTGAAGGAGTTACTGTAAGAGACTTAAAGATCACAAGTGCCTCAGACACTGTTAAATCACTGAAGGACTTTGCCCACTGTAGCAAACTGTGCAAGAAGCAACTGCTCATGTGCCACCATGCAATCCCACTCCACTGAGTGTACTCCTAACTTAAGATAAGGTCACAGTGGGATTATTGTGCAGTTATCTCAGGCCTAAGGAGAAGTAAACAAAGCTGGGGAGACAAATGTACCCACAAGGCAAAGCAGCTCTGCTGAAAATGAGCTCTGGCTGGGCCCAACAGGGGAGGCCACAGCCCAGCACTCCAGAGGAGAGGCACGACCAAGAGGAAGAGGGAGATTGGGATGGGACTAATTAGCATTGGAAGAGAGGGAATCATTTAACCCTTGGAATCAGAGAACTGCATAGCCAATGAGCATCGAGCCTTTTTCTGCTAAAACGTGTAAATAGTGAGAAGTTTTGAGTGACCTCAGGACACCCACCCTGGGAAGGCAGGGAGAAGAGGACCAGGGGGACACCGGCTGAATCCATCGGTGGTGACTTCTTTTGCTTCACCTTTCTCACTCTCTTTCTTTCTCCTCCCCCTCCTCTCTCTTTCCTATTTCTTTCTCTCTCTGCCTCATATTTGCTGTTAAATAAAATCTTGACTTTAGAGTATGGTCTCATTTGCACTTAATTCAGGCAGAAGCATCTCTCAGTAACCAGATCTTAACATTTACCTCCTGCTTGAGTTTATTTCTTTGTAAATATTTTACTTCTGTTCTATGTGGATGGCTTTGTAAAACACAAAATTTTATTTTTACATTTCCAAGAGCACTACTATTAGTTGCTTTTATCAGTACTCTGACTTTTCCTCATAGGTGAGCAATATCCAGAATGTCCAGAACTCTCATAAGTTCTTATATCTGCACATAAAATTTTTCAATTAATTACTTGTAGCTGTCATTCCCATATTTAAAAGGCGTGTGTGTGTGAATACGTGTGAACATGACAAATGAATGGCTAAGTTAATCAAAGTCATATGTTTGTTTGAGCATGACTTGAATGCTTTTAAAATTAAAAGAGCAGAACTCAAAGAATATTGGGATGCGCCCCATCTTGAGGAACTTAATGTTCAATTACATGGATGATCTGGTGAAAGTTCAATGAAAGGCATTTTTAGTTTGTTTTGTAAATACATGATGTGATCATGTTTTTATTGAATGTAGTTGTTTGGTAGGGTTTAAGCTGTGTCTCAGTGGATTGGTTTTATATCTGAACCATGCAGTGTTTATCCTTGCCAATATCATCTTGTAAACTTGTCCATGTATAAACGGAATAGAGGTGAAATAACTCTCTCAATGTTTTTGTATCTTTTAGCTTCCAGAAATGCTTCATGGAGATGGAGATAATGAAGAGCATGGTTACTGTCCTGTGGGGCAGTTTATTCTTCAGAATCTAGGCCTGCTGCTTGGATTTGCCATCATGCTGGTGATTGCCCTCTATGAAGACAAAATTGTGCTTGACATCCAGTTCTGACCTGATGCTGGTAATCACTGTGGTTCCAATCTGTTGCTGTCTGGCTTTGAGTCTGCACTATGTGGCTGTGTGCACACTGCTCAGAGGACACGTGGTGCTTGCTGCTTACACAAGGACAGGAGATTCCTTTCTGCCTAGAGTAGCTTCTGCATTTCTCTAATCCCATCAGATGAGCTTACCCAACACAAGTCCTAAACTCGAGTGAGCAACGTTTAGGAAACCCTAAATCTGAGGAATAATGGCCAAGGTCAGGGTGCTGTATAGGGAACACTGCCTGCTTAACAAAGAAAAAGTACAGGGAAAGATCTTCTCATTTGGGAAAATACCATTCCATCAGTGCACTTGGACAGAACCCAGATGTTACAGCTGAAACCCACACCTGTGCAAGGAACCCAAGGAAACTTTCAGTGCCACATGAGTCTTGAGTAGAGCATAGCTGTCTCTGTGTATGTATGGATCTCTATAGATATAGACAGACGTGCACACATACATGCGTGTGTGTGTGGACCTCTGTATATATACATGTATTAATCCTGTGCTGATTTTTCTGCATAGTGGTGACTTGAAATATTCAGTCTTACAGCAGGACATGACTGGAAGCCACTGTGCTGGGTTAAATTTTTTAAAAGAAACCCCAAGCCTAAACACTGTTTAAATTCTTACAAGCTGTGTTAAGCTGCTCTCCATCACTGCAAAGCTCCTATGTAAGAAGGCTGTTGCCATGTACTCTGCAAAGTGTAACTTCTGTCGAGGGTCAGTGTGATGGTGTTTTTCCCCAAATGAGATTTATTTGATGTTTGTTCCTTGATATTAGTAGGAAAATGCAAAATGCAGTAGAATTAGTGTTAGCTTGGGGAAATCCCTGACCTTGGAGTTATTGAGCTGTTTCTGGTTCTTTCTTACAGACGCTAAACATGTATTGTGTGCCACTTGCAGCATAAACTACTGAAGAATTGTGGCTGTGAATTTGTGCAAACACTTTTAACAAGAGAATCCATGCAGGAATTTCTCCATTTTTTAAAACGATTATTTTGGACTGTTTTCTTCTCTTCATGTTAAACCAAGGTGCAAGATGCTAGTTCCTGAAGCTGGACACAAGGGTTAAATTACGCTCTGTGTGTGTTGTACTGGTAGGGTGTTTACGATACTGTAACAGCGCATCAAATCTGTTCCTACAATGCCTTGATATCAGACATTGTGACACCAGCCATTTCTGGCAGTAAAGAATATGTAAGACGATTTCTACTTCCAGTATAAAGGAGTTAATTTCTATGATATTTTTTTACAATTTTGGTATTTAAATTAGATTATTAAAAAGCAGATGTGGTAGAACCATGGTATATGTCATTTAGAAGAATAGACTGAAAATTTGGGCCTTAACTCGCTGGGACCAGCTGTCCTAGATCAGATTGTGCTGACAGGCATTTATTGCCAGACATGAGTTAGTTCTTCTTGTACCCATCTCCTTAAAAAAAAAAAAAAAGAATTGTGAGTTTGTGGGGAGTGCAAGTTGATTCTGTAGTACCAGTCCTAAGCATGGTAGTAGCTTTTTTTAAAACATCCAGTTTGTCTCTCTTCTGTGTATGCCAGGTAAAAGCTGTACTTTGACTACGTGCCGTAAGTTTTAAAGTTCCGGTCTGCTTGGTGCCAGTGTAGCTGCTAAAAACACTAATCCTAACGCCTTTAACGAGAGCCAGTTAGTATCTGCATTCCATTTCAAGTTCCTGTGTTTCCTGTGGCCCTTTACATCGGAAGCTTCATTGGTCAGTTTAGCTTTTACTGAGAGCAGCTCATGTATTTTAAAGGTATCAGTTGGTTGCCAGTATTTCTTCCTAATGCAGTATCAGGAAACAGTATTAAGGGTTCATTTCAAAGAAGGGTGCAGTTTCTTCAGTGAAGAAGCCAAAAGCCCAGAGTTCAGGCACGCAGCCGTATGATGTTCTGAACTCAGGTTTTCTTTTTTCCTCTTTAAACATGTTTACTGTAGAACCCTAATTAGCAAACACACAGTTGTTAGCTTCAGATTGCTGAATTTCTGCAGTGTAACTCCTGGATGACATTTTTGCATAGTGCCCATGAGACAAAACTTCCTGGATACCTTCTGAAGATCCGAGTTTAAACAATCTGTTTCTTTTGTATTAAACTGACTGACTTAAGTTTTTTCTTTTCTGTTAATTCTGAAATACAAGGCAGTCATTATGCAGCTGAATTCATGTTTTATCAAATCATTTTTTAAGGTTTATTTCTCTTAATTCTTTTCAAATGAAGATTTTTGTATTTCCGGTAGTATATTGACTGTTGTATTAGTTGGAATGTGGTTATAGCTCAATACACTGCCTCTGTAGGAAAATAGTTAACTTCCTTCCAAGACCATCTTCAGACAAGGGAAAAACATGGTCGTTGAAGGTAGGTACTGTATTTTTCATGGGATATAGATTGTTTACTTTTATTTTCTAGTATTTATTGCAAATGTAACAGAGCAGTGTAACAGCTGTGACTTCTCTATGTTTCCACCAGTATTGAATTCCAGATGATTCTAATGTACACTTTTGAGTCATGTTACAGACAATCTGAATTCCACTACATTTCTATTCGGCTTCAACATTCCATTTTGCTTGGATCCAGAGTCTCATTTAACTTGTATTTGTTGGAGGGCGTAAATGTTACTTGTATATTACAATGCTGTCACTGTGTGACATCCCATGTGAATTCTGATGTAAATCACATTGCACTCAATCCGCTGTGATTATGCTTAGAAAATGTTGTAGTTGCTAGGTGCAGTGTGATTTTTTTTTTATTATTATTTTTCTTTCCTCTCCCCATTAACAACTGAGTCTATGGTTTAAAATGTGATAATGGTCCAATAAGATAACTTGCTGAGCTATTGTTCTTTTTGTTATAACTAAATCATTTTTTAAAAATTTTATAAAGCTGGAAATTATCAAATGCTGTTTTGTTCATTGTCAACAGTGTTGTGTTCATTTTATGTATGTTCCTTATACATAAGGAGCCTTCAGAAATAAAAAAAAAAAATTCAAGGAGCAAATATTTTTGTTGAGTTTTTAAAGTTCTTATTATTGTTGTGTTTTAGTATTCCTTTCAGTTCAGCAGACATCACAACAAGCCCCTAAAGAAATTCTGAAAAGGAAGGTATCAAAATACTTTGCTTATCACAGTTGCTTAAACAATTACAAACCAACATAAATGCTCTGTCCAACAGATGTTACAAACTTCTACATCAGGTAGGAGCAACACTGAAAGCAGAAGTACTGGATTGGGGGATTCCATGGAAAATTACTGTGATCTCCTGGCTGATCCTGGAGTCATTGGATTGTTCAGGAAAAAGGTCCATAGCCTCTTCTGGAGAAAGCTGCCCATCCTGGGAAATTCTCACTCCCAACCTTCAGAAACATGGTCTGCCCAGAGCACTTCTGAGTTTTACTAACTGTAAGCCCCCCACCTCACTGTTCTTGTTTCACATTCTGTGGCAAGAATTGCTGCAAGTGCCTTCCTCTAAAGCAGCAGAGTTCCCTCTGTTACTGCAGTAAAAGTTATTAGCCTAGAACTAACAAAATCCAGTTGCCTACATGTGTGTCTTTTTCTCCTGATCCATGGTAGCACTAGGCTGTACCTGGTGTACAGACTGGACTAGAACTGGCCAAGGAGTTGAAAATTGTCGAAAGCTGGAAGAAGTAGGAGATAACATAAACTGACTGTAGAGTCACAAAATGTTTCCTCAGGAAGACAGAAAAAATACAAACCCAAAAAAACTCTTAAAATATTCTTAAGTGGGAAGGTCATTTCACCAGAATGGAGATAGAACACTATAATAAAGTACAGTAAAAACTCACAAGGGAATGTGAACATACCAACATGGATGTACAGAAGGTTAGGATAAGGTGATGTGTGGCTTTACATACCTGTGTAAAAAGAACGTTGTCAAATAGCAGTTGTGTTCCTGTCTAATCCTTGGTAATAGTAGCATTTTCAGTCATTCCAAAGATCTCTCTGAAAGGATTCTGTGGAAGTGTCTTTGTATGTTTAATATGGCTTTGGCACTGAAGAGGTGGGGAAAAAAATACCTCTAGACTGAAAAGATGCAGAAGCAGCCAAGCAGCTGCCCACAAGAGGCCACGACCTGTACTTCAGAACCACTACAGGCTTTCCTAGAGTGATGAATAAAGTGTGTAAACTAAGACCTAAAGATATAATTTCTGAAAAATTCTGGGAGCTGACAAAAGTTCTGTTAAAATGGGATACCACATGTAAGGGGCTGCAGCCCCTCTCCAAGCCCACTGCCTGCCAAGTGCCTGAAGGTGTTTTACTGATGATTGACACAACTCCTGTGTGATAAATTAAGCTGATTATTGTGGCCTTTCTGCCTCCAGTAGATATAATGACTATTTCTCATATGCCTATTTTAAAATGCTTTTAACTTCACTAGGCTGTGTTTCTCACTGTCCCCTGAGTGCTGACTCACACAGAACAGAGTCAACTTAGATGAGAGTGATTGGGTGGTGTTTATATAATGTCCTTTTCTTAGAAGTCACTGAAACAAGGCCTGATAGAGGCTGAGATTAAGCCACCCAAGCAAACAGTGACTGAGTAAACACTGAAACACATCAGTTTCACAAAAAAAAAAAAAAAAAGCTGTTGGTAATTCTGTTCTGAGATACTTACATCTCCTTCGGGAGAGGCAAAATAAACACCACTTGGATCAAGTATGTAATTGACATTTGTAATGATTTCCGACGAAAAGAACATCTTCAGAACACTTAGCCAATCCAAGTCGTCAGTGCCTCTGGCACCGTAATTGCATTCCCCAGTCACAGTGAGGAGCATCAGCTGGCAGCTCCTGCAGGAAAACACGATACTGATCTGAGCAGAGCCCAGCACTTCCCTGGGCAGCCCTATCAGTATCACTGTAATTCACTCGGAAAGCAGCCAGAACTCTCACTGGAAAGTTTAAAAGCTGTTAATTACTTCTGCTAGTTCATGCTTGAACCATTTCATCTCCAGCCCTTCAAATACTTTTTAATAATCATCCCTCAAGTCACCCAGTCATTGCTGCTTTTGAAGAATAATAACACCAAAAAATACAGTAATGCAGCTGAAACTCCCTGGATACAACTTTATGGAAAACTTTTCCAAAATTATCTCTACTTGCTTGGCATCTCTCTAAAATAAATGTATGCTATCACAAGGCCATAGCTGTGCTCTTTTTTATTATTATTATTTATGTTATATTTTTACAAAATCAAACTTGCTTAAATTCTTGAGGTTGAGAGAAGCTGGACTCCTCTTGGGTGACTAAAAGAAAAAATTATAACTGATAAAATTACTTGCAGGAAGGCAAGAGTGGGTGATGCACTCAGAAGTGGGATGAAGAAAAACAGTCAAAAAAAAGTACCAAGCAATGTTTACTACATAGAAATTGTTGTCTTTCAGGACAAAAAAAAAGGTTCCCTCCCCGCTATATTTGTAATTTGTTCAGAACCTTTGGTCATGTAATAGGAGGACATCCCCCTCACAAGCCCCCCCCCCGCCTCCTTCAGGAAAGAAACACCTCTGTGAAGTTGCTTGAATCACTTGCCTGTTAATCACATTATTGCTTGAATTCTCCTGTTAGCCACATTAATAACCAAAATCACTCCAGGCTGACAGCGAAAGTAACACCCCTATTCCTGCTCATCCATAACTGCAGCAGACTTTTACTGTGCTGGGCTGCTTAGGAAGGTGGAATGTGAAAAAGTGCCATGTCTTGCTGGCAAATTCCCGAGAGGCTTCTATGACAAACACCCACCTCTGCAAGCAGAGAAGGAAATGCCCTCTTCTGCCGGAGCTCCTGAGCCAGATCCCTGCGGGTTTCAGAATACCTGAACCGACTGGGACACAAGGGGAAGAAATTCCAGTAGCTTCATTTCCATTGGCTGTCCTGCCCATAAACTCACCTGTGTTAGGAAGGGACCAAGGCTCCTCTAGGCCTTCCCCTGCTCTCCAGGTGCAGTGTGTCACCCATTAGCAAAGGCCTTAAATGTGAGAGCAGGAGGGAGGCTCTGCCTTACCCTGGCTGCAGGCTTCAGAGATGGAGGCACTTCTGCAAGAGCTTAGCTCGGCTTCCAAGCTCTTAACTGACTTTAAGGAGATGTATGAATATGAGACCCGTTTAAAGACCTTCACCAAGTGGCCCTTCCAGGAGAACTGCAAGTGCACTCCAGAGAATGTAAGTCTGAAAAAAATGGTTATTTTCCCCTCTGCCTTTATTTATGTATACATATCTACTGTGCCTGAATATGAAGTCATTGTTAAGTATAGTCAGGTTTAAGAGGAGTGCACTAAGCCTGAAGATGAAAAGTTATATACTCAGTTTTCCTCTGTTCCCTGCTCAGAAATACTATAGTGGGTTTGACTGGTTTTTTTCTTTGTTCAGTCTACTAGTCTGCCTACAGATTTTAATAGTTACTGTTCTTATTCCCCCCCTCCTTTTTTTTGTTCCTGTCATTTAAAAATTAATTTCTTGTATTATGTAATCTAATTGCAAATTTTTATTTGTGACAAAGCAGTCTACTTTAAACAAGTACAGATCCAGCAGGAAGAATAAAGTAGTGGAATGATCCCTACTTCAAATTCACAAATGGAAATTATTTAAATAAAAAATCCCCCTGACTTCTACTTTGGCATACACATGACACTGCCAGCCTGAATCTCAGATGAGTTATAATGCTAAAGTTACCTGAGAAAATGTTTGGCTACTGAAACAAATTTAGTTTTTGGTGTCCTGACTAGATGTGATTCTGAAGTGGCAGGAAACATGAGTAGTGTGTGGGATAAGGCTCTAAACTTCTAAACTGTCCCCTGCAGATGGCAAAGGCTGGCTTCATCCACTGTCCAACTGCAAATGAACCAGATGTGGCAAAATGTTTCTTTTGCTTGTTAGAACTGATGGGCTGGGAACCAAATGATGACCCACGGTAAGCACAGATGTAGCAATGCTCTTGAAGTATCTCTCCACATTTCTTTAGTAATTTTTCAATGAGTTAATGTCCCTGTCAGTTTCCACCATAACAGTTCACAAAACTGGAATTTTATCTTTCCCAGTGACTGTGAAATTGTTCAACCAGCTTTTATCTGAGATCTGTTTCATCTTTTCTGTATGATACTGTTTCTGCTGATAGCACAAGTACTGAAGAGACCTGCCTGTACAGATCTCTTCACCTGAAATGAAGCTTCCATGGGTTTAGCATCTCTTCTTATTCTGGGTTTATATTGCAGGGAGGAACACACCAAACGTCACACCTGTGCCTTTTTATCCCTTCCCAAGCACTTTGATGAGCTGACAATGGAGGAGTACTACATGCTGGAGATGACACGGCTGAGGACCTTCATTGTAAGTGTTAACCACATGATCTGAAATTCAAAGCTGGAACAGAAACAAGAACTTCTCTGGCTAAGATTTCCACACAATCAGCCGGGAATGACTGTCTAAAGCTATAACATTACTTATTCTGAGGTAATGATTTAGGTGCATTATTGGCTAAGAAATCTGCACCTAAGCACTTCTCAGTGTAGTTTATTGTCTGATTTTTGAATGCAAACCTCTTTCCTTTTGAAGTGTTTTTCCAAGAACTCATTACAATAGGAAAAAATAATATAGAGTGCAATAATCAGTGCAGAAAACTCAACAATAAGCAGCTCTATCATTCTCAGGAGGGATGAACAACATATGTGAAGACCATGTCCAGTTTTACATATAAATCTACCTAATTAAACTTTAAAGCTCATTTCAAATATTTTACTCCTCCCTACTTCTGAGGTTTCATGCCATAGTGTACATGTACAAAAGCATGGAATTGAGTTGCTCAGCTGTTCAAGATCAGCTGATACAAGAGCCCTAATCCTGTGGATAGTAAGAATCAAGTGAACCAAGTTCCCTGATGAGGCACAGTAAAAGGTTCTGCATATTACTTGTTGGTGGGTTTGCACAAATGTTCTGTATTAAATATATACCTGGTGACTGTCAAGGTTACACATTTAAGGCCACTGTGCAACAGATTAAAGTACAAAACCACAGGATCCCGTGGCACAGTGATATCTTAGACGATGGACTAAGAGTGAGAAGTGATGTTACATAATTTGGATTATGAATGATTTAGAGCAATGTTTCAAGGTACAAAAGGGGTCTTGGCCGTAACATGACTTTATTTCTAAGTCCAGGATATAAAAAATTTGAAGCAGCAGCTCCAGGTGGGGACACGTAGCCCCAAGGACGCTGTCACCGATAGCTGGAGGGCTGTGCACTAGGCTGACCAGGGTGTGATTGCTGATGTGAGGCACTGATACCCGAATGCAGCCTGAGGAGGGGGGCTGGAATTTGGCTGAACTACGCAGTTAAACTGCTCCATTGAAAGGCTCAATCTCTTGCTTTGATTCAAGTGCAAAGTTGGGAGGCACACAATAAACTCTTTCCAAGAAGAAGTCGCGGCAACGAGGCAGAGGTTCGTGGATTACTTTGGCTGCAGACCGCAGCTCCCGGCACCGCCGCCTCTCGGGGATGAGCCAGCCCAGCAGCCAGGAGGCTCAGCTGCCGGGCAAAAGGAGCCCAGGACAAGTGAGCTGTGAAGTCTGACTCTGAAACTGTCTCTTAATTTGGTGCAAACATTCCTCTCTTCATCTGAGTGCGAATCTAAAGGTGCGTGTGAGGAGGTGGCTGTAGGGAATCGCTCTCAGCCTCTCTGGATGGGAGCAGTGACTACAGACCCATGTGGCCTGTCTTGCACCGTGTGCTTTCTTGGTATGGCTGGGTGGGGAACTAAGAATAGTCTCACTACCCTCCCAGTGCATGAAAAATCTCTAAGAAAATACTTTTATCCTGGGTTTTAGCAAACTGACCTTTTTTTGAATAAAGATCCACAACTGTGAGTACTTCCTGTGATGTGTTAAAACCTTATACCTAGCAGAACAGTTCTGCTTCAAAACACTTTCTAGCAAAAATAAATGGATCTGTGTGTCTGCAACAATTGCTTTAAGCACCTATTGTTGTCTTTTGAGATCAGACAACATTGACACAGATCATGACATCCAGCAAAAACAGCAGGTGTACTGAGTAAGGGTAGACACAAGGTGTCTAAGATGGTCTCAAGGAAGAGCTCTGGGGATTTTTGGTGTGCAACTGAAACAGCAAAAGCTCCAGCCCCACCCTTCTATTTTTTAAAAGTTTTTTTATTACAATTTCAAACTCACTGGCATTCTTTTAAGATCTTATTAATTCCTATTTTCCTTTATGAGAGACTACTGTTTTAGAATAAAAATGCATGCTTGCAAATAAATATTCTTTGTTTTTAAGATGCAGACAGACCTTTCTCAGTAAGGTGAAAGTTTTGTACAACTTTGTCAGGTCTCGGGCAGCGAATGAAAGCAGTTTTGGTACTTCCCTCACTTGTCTTTCTACTCTGCAGGAAAATCCTCATGCTGGGGATTGTAAAAACAGGTATTTTAACATTCTTAAAAGCATTTATGAATTCCCTATCTCAAGAGTAAATGATCTCTTAACTTGACACATCACTCCATGAAGTATTCTTTTCTTAATATACAGAAATGAGGTTGACATGCTTAATAAAAAAAACCTTTAAATATGTATTACTCTAAGAAGCTTCTTGTATAGCACAGGATTACTATCTTTAAAAGATTTAGAGTAATGTTTAAGTTCTTCAGAAAAGGAAAAAATTATGTGGGGGGAAAGTGAGCATCCATTTTAGCTCCCTCGTTGTTAGGACTCTCTTCTAGTGCCAGTCTTTAATGTTACAATGATAAGATGTTATCAATGACAATCACACTACAGTAGGTAGTGAGGTAACTGTTCTGCTAAACTTAGACTGCCCAGGCCTTTCCCTGTCCCTGACTACACTGCAGATAAAAAACCCTCATGTTGCTTTTGTGTGTCAGGTGACTATTGCATTAAGGCTTGTAAATAGTTCTGTAAAAAAAGGTGACTAAATAGCATCAGGAGACCCAGACTGGAAAATGTGATAAAAGTGATTAATTAAATAAATCCTTGACTGGATGAAAGAATGTCAGAGTTGCAAGGTGAAGGAAGTATTAGATGTGAGAGATGTCAGCACTTGTAAGGTGATACCAGTCACCCAGCAGTGTGAAAAAAACATTGGCAGGGGAGGAGGAATAAACAAATGCCAGGAATTCTTCCCAGGTTTTAGCCAAGGAACCATTTTAAAATTACAACAAAGTTGCACATTTATTTTCAAAATTCTCAACAGATGTTCCAGCAAGATAATGTGGATTTCCCAACTTAGTTTAATATAAAAACAGAATTCAGGAAAAAACTCAATGGTGGAGTCTCCAAGGCAAATGCAGATACTCCTGACTGCTTAATTGTCTGTTTGATACAAGTGACTCTAGGACAGAATTTATATTATCCAGTAGCACTTCAGCATAATATCAGAATTAGTAGGATTTTGTTGGCAGTTATGTTGCTGATTGACTGTTCTTTAAAATATGTATGGATAATGTGTGTTTACAATGTGCAAACATACACATAAAATAAAAATATTAATTGAGCAATGAGTAGAGATAAGGACTGTATTCAGTCTGATTGAAAAATGAATCAAAGGAATGTACCTGTAATTTTTATCTACTCTAAATTAGCAGAAAAGCAGCTAAAATGCTTTCATTATTACTGCTGCCAGTGGCTGAGACCAGTAGTTTAAGGGCTATAATTTTTAAAAAGGGAAATAAGAAACTAAATGCCACAGAACTAATTTTGGATAAGTCTTAACTAAATTCAATTTTCACCATAAGCATGAGATTGTCAAAATCAAGAAAGAAATAATGGTAAATAAACATAATTTTACTTGTAAATCCAGTTAGCCTTGGAAAAATAGCTGGAGTTGTACCTATGTATTTCATTAATTTATTTCTCTTTGGAGGAAAAAAGACTACTTGCCATGAAGATGCTACAGTGAACATAAGAATCTTTAAAGATTCTGGCCTGGAAATCTGGTATTTATACTCTTCAAAAGACAAATTAAAACATACATTACTTTTTAAAAATATTATTATTCTAAATATTAAAAAAGGCAATTCTCATAAAGCCATTAAATATGTAAATTAAACTGAGTATTATATTTAAGTATAACTTGGAGTGAGGGCTTCAATTACTGTAGTACTCACTTGATTCAAAACAAGGGGGGAAAACCAAATCTGTTTTCCTTAACTATGAGAACATTGGGGACTCACTACTTTCATTTTTTAGCTAATTGTGCCCCCTCCAGGTCCTTCTGTAATTTACACTTCCATTAGTCATAAACCTTCCAGCACTGCCAAACTGAATGCACTTTTCTGGTGTTGTAATAAACTGAGGGTCACTGAGTTTGATTATATGCAAACTATTGGCTTTTCCCATGTTCTTTATTCATTTGTTTGTTTGATAGCTCCCTAAGGAGCCATCACCAGAGGCCATCTTCTTGCATTACCAAAGGAAAAAAATACAAACTTCCAAAATTGAAATATAAGCTCTTCAAATGTTTATCTCAAAGTGCTTCTTAAGGGAATTTATTCCTTTTTGTCATTACAGCAAAAGCACATCTGTGTGAAATCATGGCAGGCACATACTCAGTACAGTCCTTGATGAATTTAAGAGGAGATAGATGAATCTTAAAGTTCTTTGTTTACAAAAAACAATTTTCCTCTTTGAAAGAATGGAGTTTGCCTCTCACACCACACCAAACCACAGCAAACTGCAAAAGCCTCATCTACATACAGGTAATCAAGATGTCAGCATGCCAGCCCAGCTCATAATTGGGTTTATAAAACAGTTTTTAATGCACAATTGTATAACTATACATTGTCAAGAAAAAAAGGGGGTTTTGTTCCCTTTCTTAGGATATTTATCAACAGCAGATGGAATAATTGCAACTGGTAAAGCAAATCAAAGCAGTGTTGCCAGTTCTGGAAATGGGATTCTTCCTGCTTGTGTTTTTCTTTCATATGAGAAAAAGCTAGGGAAAAAATAATTTATGCTTCAACATAGTTTCCTATTTAAGGAACTAAGGTATGAAATAAAAAAAGGGAATGGCATCATTCCCAGTCATTCAAAACATCAGTGTAACTTATTTTGTCAGTGACACTGCCAGTGTCAATTGCGGGGGAAAAAAGTATCAAGAAAAGCACATAAATCAAGTGTACAAAAATAGTCTGAGTACTTTGTTAAAAGGCCATCAATAATCTGGTTCCTAAATATAACTTTTAATATATCACAGATTGCAGCCTGAGATTTTTTTTTTACATTTGCCATTTTTTTCCTTGCCTTTTTTTTCCCTTCTGCTTTCTTCCCTGGGAAGACAGAAAAACTTCTGTACCCAAGGTTTTCTTAAATTTTATGGGAAGTAGAAATTAAAGCACTAAGTAATTTAAACCTAATCAACACACTTTGCTTAAATTAGATATTTATAATGAAGGAATAATGTATGCTTATTCAAATTTGCAGTGAAAAACTAAGCCAATATAGCAATTTTAATACACAATGTCATATAAATGCAAAAAAAAAAATTCAGCCTGAACAGACTCAAATTAGCTTTATGCTTTAAGAAACAGCGTTCATACCAGTCTGGAGAAGAGCATCCTTTAAGCCATGAGGCTCAGACACTGCATTTGTGGAAGGACACTGCCATCTTCTGGAATGTGATGCCTGCTCATTTACCCAAAATCAACCTGGCACTGTTGAACTTCTTTTCTGGCATTTACACCCTGTTGCACAAAAGATGATTTTTTTTCCCCTGCCAGTGATAGCACGCAGTACATTCCAATAAATACTTTGTGACTGAGTAGCACTGAATATCTGAATTAGATTATTTTATCAAAATGGATCATTCAGAACACAATACTCAGATATATGCAAATGTCTCAATTTCTTGCCTTTTTTTGAATAGTTTAGTAAGCCCACTTACAAATACATTAAAAATGCAACACCCTACTAGAAATCCCTTTATATCAGCAAACATCTTCAGAATGAAGGCAGGGGTTTTTTGCATCATTATTAGAATTATATAACAGGATTATCAGAATCACAAGGTAGCTGGTATTTCCCTGAGGATCAGAATCTGCAGAGCATGCATGAGAGGAGTTTGGAAGAGTTGGACTTGCTCCGTTTGGTGAAGTGGAAATTAAGGTAGAATTTAGCTGTAGCCAGTAAGAGGTACAAATCCTTGCTTGGGAAATTCAGCTTGGACAGCAGGAAAAAATTATTCCCTAGGAGCCCTGAAGCCTCTGGAGGTAATCTGCAAGAAATCTGTGTTCATGGAGATTTCTGAAATTTGGATACACAAAGCTGTATCACCTGACCTGATGGAGTGGTGCCAAAAGTTTCTGTTTTTGAAAGGAGTCAGATTAACTGAACTCCAGAGGCCCCTCCCAACCAATGTTCCTCTGATTCTGTCTGAACCAGTGTTTTTAAAGAGCCTAAGTGAGGAAGCCAAGATGAAACAGAAAATGGATTACTGTTTTATCAGAAGTAAATTTTTTTGGTACATACTAGAAATGCACTCCATACTCTTTAGACAGCAGCATGTACCTGAAAAACAGATTTCATCGAGTCTTTTAGTCAAGTATTGAATTATGCACTTTCCTTCAGGCATCTCACCCGTGATGTCAGGACTGAAAATTGGCTCCAAAAAAAGCCAAGTAGCCTGAACCTTCAGCCTTTCATCCAGAATTTCCTTTGCATTCCCTACAGAGGGACATTAGCTCGGATGCATTAACTGGTGCTTCCAGCAAAGCATTTTCAGTAGATTGCTGAGACCTTTTGGGCAGTTTGTACATTCAGCAGCAGGTGCAACAGGTGGAAGCTTTAAGATTTCAGCAGATTTCACCTCATATGATTTCCTGCAATAACAAATGCCATGTTATTTTCTACAACTGGATCATTTGTAAGGTTGGTGGCAGGAGTTCTGGAAGGAGGTGAATCCAATAAACAGTACCAGTGAATAAATGCAAGACATGTTTTAGTGTGTAATAGTATTTGTGGACTAATTCCCTCTAGCAGAATATGGAATCTGGCTTCTGACAAACAGCCAAGCCCAGACCACTCTTTGTGTTTGCTAGGATAGGTTAGATTGCAGAAGAGAGACAGGAAAGCAATCTAAATTGAACCAAAACTAAGCAGAAAGTCCTGCATACAGGACAACAAAAAGGCATGCGGTCTTAATTGAAAGATTTCAAGTAGTAAATAGCCCAATACTTAAGTCATATTTTATATCTGGCTTCAAATTCCAAGTGTGGATGTAGAAGACATTTGGTTGACAGATTGAGGAGCAAAAAATTCAAGATCCTTTAGTCTATCTTTTTGTCTCAATTTTTTGCATAATTTCAAAATTATTTACTGCCACCATTTGACACTTCTTACTATCTCACCGGTATCACACAGATGTGATGACAGCAGTCCTCTCTAGTCCCAATTCACTGACATAAGCAATTTGCAAAAAATATATAAAAACAAAATGCTATTATTAACCCTATAACAAATACCTATATTCTTCTTTCCCGTATAGAAACATGAAACATTTTTTACAACTCTCATACTACTGGGCAATAGAGATGGAATTATAACCAAAAGTGCATGCTCTTAAAATAGATATTGCATGTTTGTACAATAAACTCATTTGTTGTACAAATATACAATTCATCCACCGTCATTGGAACCATAGCAGTGATTTTCTCAACAGCACACCCATACATGGGCTGCACCAAGTCCTGGTAAATTAAATATGTGAAAATATATTTAATTTCTTCTTTTATTCACTGCCACAGGTTCTAAACAACAGACCATTGTACCCAACATGTACCAGTTCCTCTAAACAAAGTCCCTCTCTCATATTTTAACTTCTGGTACCTCATCTCTGGTGGCTTTGCTTCTACCAAGAGCTAGAGAAAAATGCAGTTTCCAAGAGGATGGTTAGGAAGGTCAGTTAATTTGCTTACACCAAAGTGAAGACAAGGAATTTGGAATTATTTTTGGCAGCAGTCCAGAACTCTCCATGCTTTGTTCGGTTACTAAGAGAGCAACCACTGTGTAATTGCCTGAATCTCAAAGACTGAAGCAAAGACTTGTGCTATTGAAGTAATACCTTTCATTATCACTGTCAATCATCAAAACACTCCGAAAACTGAAATTATAAAATTACCATGGCAAGCTTACTCTTTAAATAGGCAAACCTAACTATTTGACATAAACAAGGAAGGAGCCCCTATTCTATGGTATTATAGCAATTACAGAATAAATACTTACTGGAATGCACATGCAGGCATATGTACTGAAATCTAAAAGAGCATCTCTGCAGGACAGTGGGAGTTCTGAGATATCCATGTTAGCTGGATATTTATAGCCAAGCTTTCTAGGAAAGGCTTCTGAGTTTTCACAACATGGTTGTGTTTGGGGGATTGAAGAAGGAAGTATTTCATTGAGAAAAGAGACAAAACCAGATTAAAATCTATGCTCAAAGGTGAAAGTACAGAATTTTGAACACAATGCTTAATGATAGAATTTAATTTTCTGCTTTGGAAAAACAAATATAAATCTTTCATCACATCCCTAAAATTTGTCTTGTCTTCAGTTTCTTCATCTCCTTTACATAAGCCCCAACATTTTTAATTGTTGAAGAGCTAAACAATTCAGCAGCTTTATATTTTAAGTAGAAAGTTAAGATAATATTCTCTTAGTCTTCAACCTTTCCATCTCTACTTCAGATATATTTTAGCTGGTAAAACAAAGGTATTGATATAATACATCTGCTGTCTTCAGTACCAGAGTGTGTTAAAAATATTTAGGAACATGTCCAATGCATTAGCACCCCCACATCATTAATTAAGAGTAAAAATCAGCTTGAAGGGATTAAATAGTATGTGGCTGACAAGGGACAAAAACTTTATCCCTTCAAAACAAGATTAATTTGCTGCTTAAGGAGGATAAACAAAAGCATTTGAAGTCTCTATACTTTAGATTAAAGAGAAGAGATTTCTTGTTTGGTTTCAATAGTTGGTTATGTTCTATTAGAGAAAATTACCTTTTTCTCTTTTCATAATGTTTAATGAAAGGAGATCCTCTCATGGTCTAAATTTTGACAATATGCTCTGAATAACATCTATAGATGACAAAATATGGGTTCCTGTTTCTCTATAGTCAAGAACTCCATTTAATCCCACTCAGAATTCCTTTCCATGAAAGCTTTCTCAATCGAATGTTCTTTGCTGGCTGTTTCACTGACAGGCTCAAACTTTTCTAGGAATGGTTCAAAATACAAGTTAATGCATGACAAAATATTTAAGTGTTCAGAAGAAGACAGTGGTAAGCCCACAACTTTGGACATCTTTCCCAGTGTCTTTCTTGCAAACCAGGATTGTGAATCACCTGGATTAGAGGAATGTGGCATCTCAATCCTTCTACTTTGAATTTAACTTGCCTTGTTACTGCTATTGCATGTGGAGAAATGTGGAACGCTTTGGCCCTGCTTTATCATTCACTGCAAATAATGTCATCCCTATGCCTGGTAGGAATTCCCCTCCCTTCGAACTGAGGGAGCTGCCCCTCCTGCTGCTGCAGCAAAGCACCGAGAGGAATCTGGCATGGTTTTGTCTGTAGAATGTCCTGCACCACATCATCTTCTTCCAACACACACGGTTCCCTCGGGACTCTCTCCACACACCAAGTGCTCCAGCTCCGTAACCAGCCCGTGCTGACCTGATGGACTCAGATTTACCAGCAGCTTTACAGCTGACGTGGGTAAAATCACCTGAATCCATCAGGTGACTCTGAACTTCGAACGTGCTCTTTGTTCTCCGTGTCTTACCTAATGAAACAAATATAAAGCTCAAGTGGCCTTGATTTGGGTAAGCACTGCCTAGCAACAACCAAAACATCACCGTGTTATCAATGTGATTGTCATACTGGGTCCAAAACACAGCACTGTGCCAGCTACTAAGAAAATGAACTCTAGTCCAGCTGAAACCAAGACAATGACATAACATTTTGTACTTTACACCAAGCCGAAGACTTGGTACGCAAATTAATTTCTGTGGTTTCTAAAGTGGTGCCTGTAGGAGAGAGTCACTCTCTCTGGAAACACCACAGGAACAACAGCCGAAATCAAAAGCATCTGCTTAAATTTGCTCTGCTAAACCAATTAAAGGAGATCTGGGCAGCTTTAAGGAGGGCTGTTGTTTGTAAAACCCTGTTTTAGAGAGTTTGCACACAGACGGCGCGGTTTGATTGCTGGGAGCGGGACTGAAGCTTCTGCTCCGCGCCAGGCCCTGCTCACACCGAGCGAGGGATGGGCTGGCAGCGATAAAACCCGCCATGACAGAAAGTTAACTCATAAAAGGGACTTCAGTTAAAGAAAAGGGAAAAAAATTAAAAACAAACAAACAAAGAAAGAAATAAAACGCACCTTTGAGCTCAGAAAGGCGGCTCCGGCAGCGCGGCGTCCCGGGCGCTGTGGGAGCCCCTCAGCCGCGGCCCCCAGGCCCCGCGCTCGGGCGCTGTGCAGCGGGACCTGGCCCGGCTCAGCAGCGCTGCTCCCGGCTCCCACCGCCCCATGCCAGCCGCTGCAAACCACCGGGAGCCTCATTCAGCCCGGGAGCGGGCCCGAGCCCAGCGCCGGGAGCCTCATTCAGCCCGGGAGCGGGCCCGAGCCCAGCGCCGGGAGCCTCACTCAGCCCGGGAGCGGGGCCGGGGCGCTGAGCCCGCGCTGGACTCGCCTCAGCCCAGAACAGCTCACAGCTGAGGGGACGGAATTAAACTTCCACAAAATATCTGCAGCTGTGCCAGGCCCGAGCTCAGCTGTGCTGTCACTGCACGGCGACTGTCCACAAGAAGAAAAAGCGTCAGCCCCTGCTGTGCCTGCCGGTTTTACATAAGGACGGTGAACATGGCTTTGAGCAGCGTGTGCCATCGCTGCTGCCCAGGCAGGTGTCCTCTTTACCTCAGTAAATAACCTGTGTGTATCAATAAGTGAGTGCCCGTGCTCCTCTTCAGGCAAAGCAGGGGCGCAGGTGCGTCAGCTAAAGATGCAAAGGAGCTCAGCTGTGTTTGCAAAATGATTCCTACGAAGATAAAATGGGCTTGGGGGGCTAACCCACAACAGCAGCCAAAGGTTTTCCACGTGCCTCATCATGTATCAGCTTGTGCACAGTGATTTAGGATTTAAACAGCCTGCACCCACATTCCTAGAAAATTATAGAATACAATACAATATATGTGGGTCCTGCTGCCATCCCTAGGGACCTCTGCAGGCTGGAGAAAGGGGCTGTGCAGGGACAGTCCTCTACACGGATACATCCTGGAGCCATCCAGCTGGAAAAACCCCTTTGCAGAGAAGGTCCTGGGGTTGAGCAGGAGCCAGCAGTGTGGCCCAGACCAGGCTGGTGGCATGGGGTGCACCAGGAGGGTGACAGAGGTGACCCTTCCCTTTACTCACACAGGAGCAGCGCCCAGGTCTGGACACAGACATGGCTGGGAGTCCAGCTAAAGGCCACAAAGGGGTGCAGGGACTGCAGCACCTCTCCTACCAGGTCAGGATGAAGCAGCAGGGATTGTTGAGGCAGAAGAAAGCTCAGGGAGACTCTTATCAACACTTACCATTATCTAAAGCAGGGAGCAAGGAAGCTGGAGCCAGGCTCTTGTCAGTGATGCCCAGTGACAGGACAAGAGAGCGTGGGCACATGTGAGGTTCCATCTGAGAACAAGAACATACTTTCACTGTGGGGTTGACTGAGAACTGCAGCAGGTGGCCCAGGCAGACAGAGTGTCCTCCCTTGGAGATCCAAAGCCACCTGGACATTGTTCTGGCCAACAAGGCCTAGATGGGATGGCTGGAGCAGGGGGCTTGGACAACATGACTTCCAGAGGTCCCTCCCAACCTCAACCAGCCTGATTCTTCGAATAAACAAAAACATGGAGGTTTTAAAAAAAGGCCAAGTTTATTTTTTTTTAACATAAAAAGGTCATGAGCTGCATAGAACTATGACTTCAGTCATCTGAAAATTTTACTCAGCATTCATTCACACTTGGAAAGTCCCAGTAATATAACAGGAAGCAAAACAGACTAACAGTTGCTTACAATTTACATTTACATTCAACAGGAGTCAATTTGTAGACCAATATTTTAAAATAAATCAAATGTACTTATCCAAACAAGTCTGATTCAAGGTATATTTTAAGTATATATAAAATACAAATAAAGTCTTTAAAACTTAAATTCTTTGAATAAAACCAATTTTCAATTATTTAAAGATAATTTAGCTCTAAAGTAGTAAGAAATGTAAACATCAGATACTGTGATAAAAAATCTTAAGGAATAACAGCTTTGTCATAAAGTGCTGGCATAAACTATCAGCATTATTTTCCAGATGCTAAAAAATAGTTGTAATTTCAATTCAGAAACATTTTGGCAGAAATTTAAATCATAACAATTTTTTAAACATTCTTTTTTACCTTTATCTACACAGCTTTTTGGCATTTTCTTCTTTACCTTAAGTGAACTTTAACTTCTACATATGAAATAATTTGTCTTTTTAACTTACCCAGTTCAAACTGGAGTCAATGATGGTGGAAAAAAGAAATCAAAAGGTCAGGTCAGATTCCAACTTGGAAAAGCCAAGGACTTTGAAAAGTAAGGGTGTAAAGTACCTGAGCACAATCCAACAGCTGCCTCCTGCAACGTAATTCTGTAATTATATATCCAATCAGTACCACTGAAAAAAAACTCTATGAGAATTAATACACAGAGGAGATTCAGTGTGGTTCACTCACACAAAGCTATTGAGCTGTGTCTCTGCTGAACAAACCTCTTACTTCATTTCACATGAAATAAAGCCTTGGAGAATTTCTCCTTCTTCTGACAAACATAAGATGAAAAGTTTTACAGGCCTTACACCTCAGTCTGCTTTCCACTTGTCAAACATGAGCATCTCCCAAACCAAGACAAGTCCTGAATCCCCTCATGCATTATGGTGACTCTTATACTGAAATTTGTTTGGGAAAAACCTGTTCTTTCCTTGTGTGAAGAAAGATAAAACACAACCTTTTACCACTCATCAGGTTCACCTCTCAATCATATTCCAAAATGCCCATCTGCCCAGCTACTGACAAATCCACAGGCACACTTGAGAAAGATTATCAGATTGTGGTATTTTATTACAGAAAGCAAATCCAATTCAAAGACAATTAAATTTAAGCTTTGAGGAGTGGAAAATCCCAAAATATTTTAAAGTGGTATTTACTTTCGAAGTATCTGTAAGAGTTGCAATAAATGCAATGCCCCAAAAGGCTCCCAGCCTCTGTTACGATTAAGGGGTTTATTTTAACACTTTCAGGCTGTTAAGGCACAACTGGCATTTGCTCTAAGACAAAACTGGACACAGGCATTATTACCTCAGAGCCAGGAACAGGTGAAAGTGGAAGGCACAGAACTCTAAAAAATACCACTAACCAAACCAATTTTAAAGGTTTAAAACAATTATTAGGTAGTTTGTCTTTAAATACTAACACACTGCAGTCCATTTCTCAGAGCAGGCATGAAGCTGAGTAATTGTGGGCAACAGTAATTGACAGCAAGATGCTCTTCTACAATACAGGGGCACAGAGAAAAGTTGTTAAATGCAGTTTCACTGGCAAAAAGGGTTATTTTCAGTTTACTCAGTTTTACTACTTTTAACTAGAGGCTTTGTGTTTTGGGGCTTGTTTGTGTGGGGTTTTGGCAGGGGGGGATTGTTTTTGGATTTTTGTTAAAATAAGGAAAAATCAATACAGGTAGATTATACTATTTCAGAGGTTTGATAAAAGCAAACCACCAAGTTCAAATATTCACATCAGCATAGCAACCTCCTCTTCAAATGTAATGTATGGTAAGAAGCCAAGGACCACAAGTACAAGGATTGACTATTTACCTCTTTTGTATACCAAGTGTTGCAGAGATCCAACGCAGCATAACCACACAGAACATGCATGGCAATGCCCACGCGGACCAGATCTATAAGGCATAACTACTAGTGATCCCAGAGGGAAAAGAGGTTTCCAAATGGCCCCAACAGATGTACCATGGTCCCAAAGCATACCAAATTTAGCCTCTATTTAAAGTGGTAGCAAGCAACTCCAGTAAACCAGCAAGCTTCTCCAGTAAACCTTCTTCCTTTCCCAATTTCTTACTAAGTGTAGTCCTAAAAGCATGCAGGTGTTCAACCACTGTTTGGCAAAGGCTATGTTTAAACTCATCTGCAGGTTTCAGTTTGCTCACTCTAGCATCACCTTTTGACTAGAACTTGAAAAGTGCAAAAATATTTAATTATATCTTCTTAAAAAAAATAATTCATTTTATTGGCGCGACAACTCCAATCCCTCGGGAGTTACATCCACTGCCAGCAATGGATAGAAAAGGAGGTACCAGCATAAAAGAATCAAAGTGCATTTCCAGTATGCCAGTGCTGCATGGATTGGCAAGCCAGAACCCTTTTTTCACCACTGGAACAGATTATGCTGAATCCATTTAAGGCAGAGTCTGTATTACACATTAACACACAAAGTCTGTCACAAAGTCTTGGGGAAACTGCAAGGAATCGTCGAAGCGGAAGCGTTTGGAGAGCGTGCTGCTGTCCTCTGGAATGTTCTCCTTGTCCTCCTTGTCCTCCTTGTCGCTGCAGCTGCCATTGCAGCTAGGTTTGACACTCCGCTCTTCTGAGCACTTTGTGGTGTGTCCTGGCAGCTGAGAGGAGCAGCAAGTTTCCTCAGGGCTGCACAGGAGCCTGGGCTCCCCTTGCTGCAACCACCAGTGGGAGAGACAGTCCGCTGCAGTGGGCCTGTCCCTTTGGAAGGGGAGAGGGAAAGGTGCTTCAGTTAATGTCACCAATACTGAAAAACTAAAATAGCTCTGATGCTAAAAATCCTAAGCAAAATTCACACTGAAAGAGTCAATACTGGTGTGTTTTCAGCCCTACCTCAGCTGCTACAAAACACAGTTAAGTATTGGCTATGTGCATCTAAATTTAGTTGATGGATTACCCTAAAGCTGGTAAGCTTTCATCAGAACAAGGAACACAGTCCCTGGGAATGTTTTCAACATGTTCCCCTGGAATGTTTTCAACATGGTATACATAAATGGGCACTTGCTTTTGCTTTTAAAATCATATGTTTTATACAGACCATAAATAGTGAGGCTCATGAATATTCAGTCATTACGCTTTCAAGGACAGCCAAGTAAACAGGATGTCATTCAACTCTGACATTTTCTAGTGTTTTACTCTTGTAATTCATCTGGCATAAACCATTCAGAATGTAGATCCTACCAAACAAACAAGACTTAGAAAACTGCTCCTCTGGATAACCTAGTACAGTGCTACTGCAAGTTATAATTGTATTCTGCATTGTTAACTTTCACAGAACTTCCCAGAAAACTGGCTCCAAGGTAATAGAGCCCACTGTTTGTCCCTAACTCCACCAGAACATGGGAATATTTTTCAGTCAGAAAAGTGTAACTCTTTTGAGGATATAATGAAGACTCTTGAGATGCCCAGGACAAAGGGAGTAGTAATTGTGACAGAACTCCACAAATTTAGCATTCTTGCCTGAAGGAGTGTGCTACTTACTCTGGATTTTTTATGAGGAGTTTTTGAATGAAGTCTTTTGCAGGCTGTGAAACTGATGAAAATATTTCTTCTGAATAATCCACGTTAACTTGAGATATATTAAGGTAAGTTTCTTGAACATCAGCTCCCACAAATGGAGATTCTTGTGTTAGCAGCATGTATGAGATGACACCAATGTTCCTGAGATAAGAACACAGCATATAAACCTACTAGAGAACAGAATGTATAAACCTACTGGAGAATCTAACCAATACACTTTGCATGTATTTACTGTGCTGCAGATCAAACTTCCTGACATATCCCACACTCAGAATTACAGCAAACATGTCACACCTCAGTTTTATGTGATTCAAGCATGACTGCACATACACACACAAGGAAAGATATGTGTGTGTATATCTCAATAAAGGGATTTTTGAAAACGGTTTCATTTCAATATACCCTTTTCTTCCTACTGGGATCATTAGGAAAAGGAAACACCACTTTTACACAGCCCACTCTTGGGACACATGGCAATTCTGGATGATAGAGCTGCAAAAAAGACAGATATTCTAATCTGCATGCAAATAAACCCCATCTTTCATTGCAATTCTGGCTAACAGAGCAAAGACTTTTAATCAATCTCTGTGTACATTTGACATCTGAGTTGTGTAACAATCTCCTCTAGCTGAGATGTTCCTCCCAAGAACATGAACATGAGTACCACAGATCATGCAATCTATTACAAATCTAAAGATGGTTTATTGATGCATAATAAAAACATTTTTGTGATCTGATAGATCGGAATTCAGTACTATTTAGTACTCATTACAGTGTGGAAACATGCAGCTGCTGGGTTTGCCATTGTGAGCAGAGCACCAATAGGGTTTTTTAATGTCTTCCCACAAAAGCAGGTACATAATACACGATTAAAAAACATTCATGAACAAATTTAGTTACTATTATGAGTTGAGGATTTCAAAAGAGCAATTGGCAACTTTTAACAGTGAATTTTAATTAAGATGCTGAAGATTTTATATTTTAAAGGCAACATTTCAAAGCTAATCTTTAACATAGCTCATAAAATTAAAAAGCCACAAAAAGTTGTGGGTCAGTTCAAGGTACTTGTCATTTTTTATGATTCATTCTGCAGATATTTCTCTAAAAGTAAGAAGTAGGAAGTTTACATCCTTCTTATAATTTGTGTAAAAATATTTAACAGTGTAAAAGTGGGAAATGTCCTAGAGTAGCTAATATCTGAAGCATGTCGTCCAGTAGGAAGTAATACCTAAAGTATGTTATCCACTGTTGTTATTCCCTCAGAACAAACACCTATCCTCCACAGGCTCAGAAGGCACCTGCATTCCCCACTAAGTGTGCAACACACTCAGACTCCTGTAAGCCCTGAGTTATATCCTGAGGACTCCTTCCCCTCCCCATCCCTCCCTCTTTCAGCCAGCCCACCAGCAGAAGGGGATTCTTGGAAGCCAGATGAAACTGCACCAGGCCAGATTGTTAAGGGGTCCCACCAAACCTCAGTAAAATGAAGATAAAACCTACCACATGTCTGTAGCTGTGGTAATAGGATCATAGTTCAAAATTTCTGGAGCTAAAGAGATGGGGAGAAGAAAAATGCTTTAATAAATATCTTATTCAAATGGCCTTGAATCATTCACTACATTTCTGGCATTCCTTTGCCAACCATTATGATGAGACTCAACATGTAGTTTCAATAATTAGGTTTATTATTTCCAAACCACAAGGGTGGCATAAAGTTATTTCCGTTTGCCTAGACACGGATGTTGACTTGGTTCACACCAAAGTGCCACTACAGGGCCTGAAGTTTATCCAAGTTTCAAGACGTCTTCTAAACAGATGCACACACTTAATTTTTTTTCTCTTGAGAGGTTTTGAATTATACAGCTTTTTAAGGGGAATGCATAAACCCTTCAGTGTGTTAGAACTGCAAAACAAGATGACCAAGCCAATTTTAGGCTCAGTGGCTGTTAGCATAGGCTAGGTAGCAAGTTACTCACTGCAGAATGAAGTGCTCTTAACATTGAGTGTTGGCAAGTCATGAAGGAAACTTGTCCCTCAGAGAGGGCCAAGTCTTAACAGCAATCCTTCCCTTTCCAAGGAATATTTTAATCTCATTAAATCATCGTATTGAATAACATTAAAGATGTTACATTAATTCAAAGAACATTTCTTTGTGCATGCTAACGCTGCATTTCAATTCTGATCAGAACAATTTAACAGCCTGTAACACAGCAAATACTACGGTATAAAACTGACAGGTGCACTTGCTGATATAATTCGGGATTTTTTGGCGCAAATATTTGCTGCTCTTTAAAAAGAGCAGCTCAAAACTTGTCCTGTGAGGTTCTTTATCAGCCTGTAAGCTGCTAAATGTGCTGCATGAACTGTTCCTGTTTTCTCACAAGCCCATGAGATGTGAAGCAGCCCTTCCCTACCGAGATATTCTGTTGTTCCCATGATCTGCCGCAGTTCATTGGAATTCTCAAGCTTCCGGGACATCCCAAAATCTACAATTTTTACATCACCAAGTGGATTGACGCTGCTCAGCAAAATATTTTGAGGCTAGAATAGAAAATATTGCATTCCTAATTAATAAAATACAATCTGAAAAGAAAGCCCAATGTACTAAACGACACTTCAGCTTCTATTATGCAATCTCTATCCTTTTAACCTCATTTTAGTATCATTAAATCTCCTTTTTCTCCTCATCTTTTTTATGTATTTAACAAATTACTTCGATGAACATAATAAATTGAAGATAAAGTGCTAAAATAAAGCCTGCTGCAGCCTCACCTTTAAATCAAGATGAACAATATTGTTTTCATGCAAGCAGCAAAGTCCTTCGAGTATCTGCCTTATAAGCCTTACAATATCCCTTTCACAAATTCTGTCATCCAGATCTGGGACACACAAGTCAAATATTTCTCCTCCAGCAGCACTGAAACACATTGAAGAACACCTAGGTATTAAGTTTAAATTTTGAAGCTTAAGTGAGGAAAAATGTTTTCAATAGCAACCTATTTATTTAAAATAGATCTGTAATATCAGAGAGGCCGGGAATACTTTTTCTTTAAAAACATTTATGCTAAAACATTTAATATAAACACTTACAAAAGCAAAAAAAAAAAAAAATCTGATTATGCTTTTTCTTTATAGCCTGAAACAGCAGTTGAGACAGCAAAAAGGATTTTGACTGGTAACCTCATAATGCTCTGGTCCCCTCAATAAAGTGGGAAGATGCCTTCCAGAAGTCCAGTTCTATCATCAGCCCCTAATCAAAGAAGCTTTTCTTTTCAAGTCAAATCTAAAATTTCTTCCATGAGACCAGCTCATAAATAATTCAGAGCAGTGTAAAGCAGCATGGAAATCTCTGTGTTCCTGTGGTTTATGAGTTATTCCTACACTTGGCTGTAGTGTCAGCTGTGTCCTCTCAGGCTGGGTTTACGGTCATTCCTCAGCCTGCTCTGAGGGCCTGAAGTCTCTCACTCAAGGATGAAGGGCTTCCTCAAAACTGCAGGAGACTGAGCCTAACCTTCATTGCCAACAAAATGAGAGCTATGAAAAAGTCAGATAATGGACAAAAGGAATGAACACAGCCACAGCCCTGCTGAGGTGACCTGAGGTGTCAGTAATGCCTCCCCAAGTGACTTTATGGCAACATGGACATGAGGGGAAGGGCAGAGGATGCCTTGGATTTCAACTGGCTCCCACAGTATTATTCCTGTGCTTGAGTTACATTATGGTCCGCATAGGTAAAGAGCTAAAAGCTCTGCAGAAAAGGGTTTGCAAAAAAAAGCCTTAGAACAGCAAATAATATGTTAGGGGTCATCTAGCTCCAGGGAAAAAAAAAAAAAAAGCTTTTTAAGATAGAATCTAGCTAAATTCTTTCAAACTTTTGAAAGAATATATCATGGTGTACAGAGACCACCATTAACAGCACTTCAAGTACTTTGTACATGAACCTTAAAGCTTAGAAAGAATTAATTTCACAGGCTGTATTTTTTGTTCCTTATATTCCACACAAAAGTTTACACATACAACAAATACAATAGATAAATTAAACTTATTTTTCAGAATTAATAAGAAGCTTTGGGTACATGTGTATAAAATGCAGGAATTTTTTAGGAAACTGCTCCAAAAGTCAGTTTTAAAACAACAAAATCACTAAATTTAGGAGCTTGAAACAAACAAAGTAACTGTAAGTCTTTAGTCACCAAAAAATGTCAAGTGCAAACTTGAAGTTTTACAGGCATGGATATGCTCAACCTCTTTGAAATCTGTGTGCTTGGTATCAGTGACTTTTTTTTGTGTGATTTAAGTTGCAGCAAAGCACTCAGAACCTTCTATAGTATTTCAAGAACATTATTTCCAGTCAGCTTGCCTGAAACATCCTTAAAGGAAAAAATATAAAGTATATTACAATGAAAGATTAGCATAATATATACAGGTCTTCTGGGCATTCAGGCAACTCAAGCAAAAAATTAATATATTGAAAGATTTGTTCCTACAAACATGGAACATGTGATGAAGGCATACTTACTATTCCAAGACTAAGATGATTTCATTTGCTGTTTCATAGACTTCATGGAGATTAACTATGCGAGGATTGGATTTCATTAATTCAAGGACAGCAATTTCATGCAGAATCTCTGCTCTGCAGTCTTGACCTCTTCTTCTTTTCTTCAGAAATTTAGCTGCATATTCTTGGCCTGTGGATTTAGCTACACATTTTCTAACCACAGCACATCTTCCTCTACAAAATAGAAGGGAAAACACTGAGATGCAGGAAATCAAAACTGCAAAAATTAACATTAGAAATAAAAAGACATAGTAAATAACTGGAAACAAAAAACATATTGGGAAATGCCATGCTTGGCCTGCTCTTACACTGTTTCCTGAACATTCACTTGCAGGCACTGTAGAAGGATACTAAGCTAGATAAAACTCTGGTGAGACCCAGTAAAATTCCCTTTACACAGCCTAGCTAAACATTAAATCAGAGTATCAGGTTACAGGGACATTCTCTCTGTCCGGTCACAGAATAATTCGGTTGGAAAGGACTTCTGGAGGTCTCTAAAAACCCCCTGCTTAAAGCAGGGCCAGCCATGAGGTCTTAGAAGGCTGTTCAGGTTGGCAAGATATTAGAAAACCCTCTAACCTCATTACAACACCTACAGGACGACAATAAACAAAGCAAACCCCTGTGAAATGCAGAGAACGCACAGGGAAGACAAAGCACATTTAAATGCATGGGTGGGGTGGGAGGTTTTCAGTGAAAAAAAAAATTTAGTCATAAAGAGAATTTCCTTCCACAAACCATGTAGTACTGCTACAAAAATCCCAGGTATCTGCAAAATGTTTCAAAACATCTTAATAGAAAAGCACCCACTACTTAGCATTCTCTTCCCCAATTACAGTTAGGCAAAGCACGCTGCTTTATTTCCCAGCCAATTGTTTAGGTATGGAAACAAAACTGTATTTTGGCAAAGAAATGTTTTTAGAAGAAAACCACATACTGCAGTTAAAGCACCAAGCTGATCTTTTTAAAAATTAGAAGGAAAAAATGCAGGTTTTTTTAAGCCAAGTTATAAACTCCTGAAAAAAACCCAATTTTATAACCACTACTATTGTATTGCCAGAAATGCCTGGTTGCATACATGCAAAGTGTTTTCAAATAGTACAATAAATCTTATTTACAAAAAACAACTTGAAAGGCTGCAATAAACTGTAAGTAAAGTCCTAAAAACAGTATCAAGCTATGTACAAAGTGTACAATCTACATTTATCTCTCCAAAAAAAAGTCTGTCCACCTCTATTTTTTGTTACCACAGCACACTAAGAACAAACATAGAGAAACAGCTCAGAACGAGCTATCTGAGCTGTGTTCTTAAAAGCTTCTTTAGTAGAAAATACCACATTGCCTTGCAGGCTTTTGCTTTTTTTCTGGTGCAAAAATCCCAGTGCTTAAAAGGAATATTTCTTTTAAAAAAAAGTATTTTTCGAAAAAAAACTAGACTTCAGTACTTAATCAAAACAGGGATGAGAATATCATGCAAAAAATCAATTTCCATTTGCAAATAACATCACAAAAGTGCCTGAATTATTAAATATTTAAAGATGACTTTGAATCATACTGCTAGAACTCAAAAATAAATGCAACACAACAGGCCTTCTGTCACTATTTATTTCAACATCAATTAGTTGTAGATTTTCTCTGCAGTTTTTTGAAAGCACTGAACTTTAGAGGTGAGAGTTATTTAGTCTGATACATGCACACTCTTCACCCGGAGCAGTTGTCTGTAAGCCTGAGATGGCCACGTTCTTTCCCAATTGTGAACCCAGCCTATTATTGCAGAGCATTGGAAGGCACTGAGCTCAGTTTCATCATATACCCAAGTTGAAAACACTCCTCCCTGCAGCTCACATTGTCTTTTTAGCATCCCATCAACCCTGCCAGCCACGAAAGTGTCTCTAAAATTAACAAAGGGGAACCAGTTTAGTTTCATGAGAACAGCAAGATCTTCCCCAGTACTTTTGGCAAATCTTCCTCGTGGTTGCTGTGGGTTTAAAAACTTTGAAGGGCCAGTGATGTTCCCAGATTTGAGATGTAAGAATTTCCACTTGTTTACTAGTAGGGTGCCAATTAAGGCAAAAAGTAAGGCAAAAAATAAGGCTAAAAAGTTTTTTAGAGCTGTGGAAATTGCTGCAGGAACACAAAGCCATCAGCTCGGAAGTGCTGCACTGATGCAAGCAGAGCAGCTCCCACTCCCTGCCTGCGTAACCATCCCCCACCAGAGCCCAGCCCTACGAGAAAAACTGATTTCAGGATGTTTTCATATCTCAGCCCAGAAACCACAGAAATTTAACTACTTCAAAAGAAGCCAAGCCACGCACACACCAGGGACAGAACTACTTAACCCACTAAACAGAACCTAACCTGCCAGCTTCGTGAGTCAGTGTCTTAAATACCAAAGGACCCAACAGATAAGGGTGTGGGAGAAAGAAATGGGGCTTGGGAAGCTTAAGCAGAGAACAAGGGAACTATTTACTACATAATCTCAGCAGGAAAAAGAAAATTGCAAGTGAAAATTAAAGTATGTTGAATCCTTTAGAGATCTTACAAAGAAAAGAGGGCTTTTACATCACTTAAAAAGCATTTAAACACTTAAAAACATTTAAAAAATACACATGTAGTTAGGCTAGGAGAAATCACAAATGTGTTTGTAAACCAGAGTTCTGCTTCCGTTTTCTTTGCGTTTTGGCACTTATTTCGTTATGCCTGGTTTTGCATGCACAGAAAAAATTAAAATCTCTGTTCTGGAATTCACACAAAATCTACACTTTTGTTTGCTTTAGACTCATCTCACAAGTATGTAGAGTTGGAAAATCCAGCGTTGGAACAATACCTGAGTTCTAGAGGGTGCTGCATATAAACTGCTTCTGTAGAGCTTAGAATTCAAAAGCAGAGCTGACAAAAGTTAAGAAAAGAAGAAAGTTATGGGCTGCAATGTGCACTTCTATAAAAGAGTACCAGATAAAGCACATGCTAGAAAAATAGAAAAAAAAATACAAGAGAACAATGAAGGCTGAAAAGCTCACAAACCACACTCAGAGGAGCATCTCTGCTGACAAAATGAGCTGCAGGTGCAAAGAATCTTTACGCAGCACAGCAAGGCAAAGCTGTGAGACTGAGCCAGCACACTTCTGCTCAGGGAGCTTGGAAACACGAGCACAGCATCATGTTTGCATGGCTTTACACCCACTTCACTGAGTATTTTCAAGGCATGAATTAACCCAGCAATTTCAAAATATATATTCACTTGTACGGCTGAAACAGTGTCATAAATACCAAGGGTTTGGGTGCTTTGTTATTTCCTATTTTACTGTTGCAAAGAAGAGCAAGGGAAGCAGGCTGCAAAACTGCTCTGGAACAGCAGATTGTTTGGAACTCAGTTTAACTGCTTGAGGTTGGGAAGGGGAGAGAAAAGGTCTTTGTTTTCTGGACTTCAGAAAACTTACCCAAACACCTGGAACAACCAGCTCAAAATCCTCATTCTTTGTCTTAGAGTATCACCCTCTGTCCTCTCTTGTTTAGGCCATGCCCCTGGAATCTATAGGGACTAGGAATCCCTGGACTAGGCAGGGAAAAGAAAATAATCCCAAATCTACATGCCTATGAAAACCCTCCAGATCTCTCTGCCATGGTAAAGGCTGGCAACTTATGCCTCACTGTCCCTTTTCCTGGTCCCTAAAGAACACTGTGATGCAAAGAAGTGGACAGGGAAGGAGAGGGCCATACCTACTGCCATAAAGGTTTTCTTCATTGTACACAGAATTTTCTTGCAGCAGAAATTCCTCTTGCTCAAATAAAATAAATAGGAATAATCTTACCTTCCTAGCTCTTTTGGTTCAAGCATATAAAAATTGTGGAAGTTATCTGTCTTGATTGGTGTGTGCAGAGATGTGGCCAACAAGCCAGAAAGGCTTTTATTCTCCAGCTTTCTCCTCGACATGGTCAGGAGCAGGTCTCTCTCTCCTACCAGCCACCTGCTGAAGCAAAACAATTAAGAGTTTTGGAAAATCCATAGTTACAGCACAGGAAAGTATATAAATATTATGATTTTAGGGCTATAAAACTAGAACAGCCAGAACTTTGTTCAGTAGCAGCCTGAAAACAACACATTTAATCACTGTAAAAATAGAACCTGAAAGGAATACTAATCAAGACATGCTAATTTAATAATGTAAACACTCAAGTTAAGTTGGGTTTTTTTGTCTCCCTGGAGCATATCCATTAGATACCAGGGATAAGCTTTAGTTCTAATAAAAATGCTAATAGCTACTTAGCTATTAATGAGATATACCTTTTTAAAATCTTTCTGAAACTCTTCTCTGTGTTCTGGGTAAGTTCCACACTTCCTTTAATTAAGTTTACACTTTTAAACAGATATTTGTTCCTGGGGGAATTTACCAAAACTCCTTCCTGTTTGTTAACTGCAACACAGCAGGAACAGGTGACAACAGGACAAAATGGGGTTCTTTTCCCCAGGGGAATATTCGCATTTGTTATTAGGCTCACTCACAGCTCCTCTGAGTTTCCTTTTTAAGGCTGAGTTAATTGTCAGAGAGAAGCATGAATGGACAAGGTCCTCTTTGCAAGTTCAGATCATTTAGAATCAAATGATGTAGTAATCCTGATTAAATTACCTTAATAAACCAGTAGAACAGCACATTATGAAGATACACCCACCCACATAATTTCTACTACAGTGAAAAAAAGAAAAAAAAAAGAAAGGTAACAAAACCAAACCAAATAAAAACACTGGGGTTTGGTATTCACATTTATAGGCCTGAAGCATCTCTTCAGGTGAAATGCAAAAGCAAGGCAGAAAAAGATTACTGAAGGATACCAGAAGTGGTAATTGATGGCTTCTTTAAGTTAAAGAGCAGGTTTACCTTTATCAGTGAAAGAAAAAAAAATAAGGCAAATTACAATTCAGAGACAGTTAGCAAACTCACAAAAATACACTTGCAGTTTAAACGAGAGACATGCACTGTCAGACACTTCTGGGGGAGCACTCGAACTAGTTATGATCCAAATGTAACCCAGTACCCATCCAACATTGTTCACATTCCCATGTGGGATGGAACATAGATATTCATATTACAACTATTTTGGATTCAAATCAGTGCACATAATTTAGCAGGAAAAAGACCCAAACTACATAGTTTAAAAATATCTTCAAAGCATCATCTGATATGCAGGAAATAGCTTCTTTACAAAATTATGACAAGCCCACAATACAATCTAATACACAAGTTTTGACTCACTCTGTAACAAGCAAGCATTCCTTCTCCCCCAATTATATGACAGTTTACCCTTGAAGAGGACTATTTTGATGTCTGAAATTTTACATGAGTCTCCTTAGGGCTCTGCTCACTCGATAACTTTTAACTCCTAAACTGTATCTTGTTCTTGCTGTACTTCAGCAGAAAACCATTTGTGTTCGATAACTGGCCTCATTAAGAGCTTACCACTACCAAGTTTATTACCATTATCGAGCTTATTACATAAGCTTTCATTTTACATGATCATTTGTAAAGAGCAATTATAAAGGAGAACTCCTGCCTCACGCTGCCTTGACGTCGTTTCTCTGGTAAGACACCACATCTCCTTTTTTTAAGCTCAGTATCATCAAGAATAGAGAATAACACATATCCACGGCAGGCAGAAACCCACAAAGAGGCACGTAATCTCAGGAGAATGAGATTCAACTAGCTGTGGGGGGAAAAGGCTTCCCACTAAACTAGGGAAGTTTAATCGGGAAAAGAAAGTCAGCTCTTTTAACCTTTTCTTAAAGACATCGAATCCCTGGTCCGGGTCAGGCAGATGTTTGACAGCGAAGGACCAGGGCGGGCGGCAGGGGCCGGGACAGCCCCGACTCCCCTCACAGGCACCTCCGCGCTGCCGCCGGCGCGACCCGGCACCGGGCCGGGAGGCAGCGCGGCGCTTCCACCGCGCCCAGCCAGCAGAACAGCACAGCAGCCCCCCAGCCCGGCACACTCCCCTGTCCCGGCACGTTCTCCGGTCCCCCCGGCCGGGCACGCTCCCTCCAGACCAGGCACACTCACCGCTGGCCGCCGCCCCTCACGGAACCGCTGCCGCTCTCTCACCGCCTCTCGGCGTTTGAAAGGCGCAACCCGGGGTGAGCGGCTGCCCCAGCGGCGCGAGTGCCAGGCCCCGCCCACTCGGCAGAACAGCCAATCCGCGCCCAGCCGCAGCGCCCAGAGCCCCGGCGATTGGCGGGAGCGCCCTCCGTGCGGGCAGCGCCCCCTGCCGGCTGCTCAGCCCCCAGCGGCAGGTGCCGCCCGCCCCCGCTGGGGCCCGGCCCGGCCGTGAGGGAGCGCGGGGTGCCCGGGATGGTGTCCGCACCTCGCGGGGTGCGCGGAGCCGCCGCTTCGGGCCACAAGACACCGATGGCACGTCCCCGTCCCGGAGCTGTGTACCAGCCAAACCCCGGAGCGAACGCTCCTCCGTGCGTCCACTGCATCCCCGAGCGCTGGAGCAGCGGGGAACAGCCGGGACAGCGGGGCAGATGCTCGGGCACATCCCGGTGCAGGACGCCATCCCGAGCATCCCCCCGGGGCGGGGAGCCGGGGACGTGAGCCGCCTCTGCAGCGCTTCCGCTCCATCCTGGTGCGGGACGTGGCGGCGACAGAGCCGCGGGGACAGAGCGGCGGCCGCGGGGACAGAGCGGCGGCCGCGGGGACAGAGCGGCGGCCGCGGGGACAGAGCGGCGGCCGCGGGGACAGAGCGGCGGCCGCGGGGACAGAGGCGCTGTGCGGGCCCCGCCGCCGCTGTGCGAGTGACGCACGGTGAGGGCTCAGCCACCGCAGCACCGGCCCAGTGCAGTTGAGCAGCGAGCCATAAACCACTCCTGACCGACAGCTGCCGGGAACAGAGCGTGTTCGGTGCTGCTGTACAAGTACACGGCTGGCACGGAGCACCTTTGACGATCTCTTAGTCATGCATGCAAGGGGAAACAGGGTCTTCAGAGCCTCGTGAGAAGCCCACGGGAAAAAAAATTTTTAAAAAAAAATGGTCTAACCTGTGGTTTCAGACTCTTTCCGAGGACTCAAAATAGCCTAAAGCATGGTTCAGAAATAAGCTGAAGTTAGAAAGTGTTCTAAAATAGTTGCAATTTGTTTGTCAAATTGATTTCCTCTGAAGCAATCCAACGAGCTAGAAATTTGCAAACATCCGTTTTATAATACATTCGTCACGAAGGCAGTAATAGTAATGTAGCATAAGAGTTTGAGAGTTGTGTATTTAATTTCAGCAGTGCACCATTAGAGTTACTGGGTTAATTCTGTTTGTGCCATGGCACTGCCAGTGAAATGGCTAATTGCTCTGTTTATTACAATGCCTAAGTCATGCAGTCACAGCAAGCCTTGCATTAAGATGAAAGTAACATAAATGAAGATAAGAAAGCAGAAAGTATTCTTGAAGAGTCTAGAATATGTCACAGCATGTAGCTGGCACACTGAGGTACCTACTAAAAACATGTAACTCCTGCTTGCTTGAACTTCCATTTGGCTTTTTAGCACTTTGAGCTGTGGATATTTTTGACAAAAGCAGTCCAAAATCTTTACTCTCCCCCACAGAGTTCCACCATCTCTGCAGGGTTCCAGATCATACCCTTTCTTGATTATAACATTATTTTAAATACATCTGTCAAATAAAAATACAACATGTGGACAGGATTGGTTTTGTTGAGAAGTGCTCTTTGTGCAGTATGAAAAGCAGGCAGCGTTCCAAACATACCAAATGAGCCACAGAGTAAATTTAAATGATGCCCACAATTAAGATGCTTTAGGTTATTATAGCACGTGGTGCCAAGAAGTAAATGACAGTGCTTATGTTTTTCTCCTTAGCTGCTTTTGTGTTTTTACTGATGCTCTTCAGGATTTGCTCTACTCTCCCTTAAAGTTTTGAAAACCAAGTAAATACCAAAAATGCTTCATGACATGCATGTTTTTGTACTCTTGGTTATCTGTTTATATAATGCCATAGAAACATGAATGGCACTTAAAGAAGGGTATAATTGACAGGACTCCACCCTGAGGACTTTGGAATTTTACTTAGATACACCACAACTGAGAAGGACAAACAAAGGTGGAGAAGGGGGAATGGGTAGGCTGAAGGTCACAACAGTGCAGGATCATGAACTATTATTATTTCTAATGTATACACCTGGTCTTTGGGATAATTAAAAAATAGCAATTAAAGGTGTTAGCTTCATAACTCCCCTTCTTAGTTACTTCTTCTCTGGCTTACCTTGATTATCTGTCCATTACAAAGCTGGCTCTTTTCAGCCTTTCCAGGCTTTCACTGAAAGAACCCTTTCCATTTGACCAGCAGCCATTTGGCACAGCTGTGATGCACAGCCCCCGGTGATCCACAGCCACAGGTGTTTTAGGGAGCCAGCCTTGTGGGAAAGCCCAGCTCCCTCAAGGAATGCCGATTTCAGCTCAGGTCGGTCACGGGTTGATGATGTTTGGAGTGAAGAGGTGGCAGCCTACCCTCCTCAGCAGGTGGGGACAAGCACACGACATTAAGAGCTGCACAGCTTGATGTTCAGAGTGTCTGAGCCTTCTCCAGCTTGTTTTTATTTAATATGGGTCATTTTAAAAAAAAAATCTTATTCCTCCCAATGCTAAAATCTCTGCACCACTTTCTCACACAAGGCAATCATCAATGCAGTGGGAAATCTCTGGATTCCACACAGGTCCTGCTTCCCTCAGTGTCACCCAGCACGAGCTCCAGGCCAGCGGCAGTGTTTACACTGAGGGATCACAGCAGCGGTTGTGCACCACGTGGCATCACTTATCAGTGACCCCGATGAAAATACAAGTCTGACATCAAGAATGACAACAGAGAACGGATTCTGAAAGAGTTCCAGTCACAAAGCCTCGCCTCTTTCCACAGCAGCTCTCCTCCAATGACTCAGGTTTGCTTGCACCAACATCTCGAGTAGCAGCTCGAAAATGCAAAATCACCTTCTAGAATTTTTTTTTTTTTAAAAAAAAGGGAAATATCACTTCACTGTCAGTTGTCCAAACAGTTTGTATAACACACAGAGGTGACAAGCTGCCATTTAACCATTCTCCTTGGGCTGTATCGTGGTGGGGAGAACCCTTGCCTGAGAGCTGATTAAAGACCAGTTTCTCTCACTCTAACCAGTTTTATCTCTTACAAAAGTAGAAGGAAATATTTGGTGGGGACCACTAGCTTTTATTAAAGACAAAAAACCTGATTTTTCCTGAAGGTGTTTCCCTGTGAGAAAGATCTTTCCTGTGTTACAGCCACTGCTGGGAAGTGTTTTGCTGCCAGCTCTGATGCTCCATTCATAAGCAGAGGCTTTTCCACAAAGCCCAGGCCTCTCCAATGTATTGGATGTGATATCTGGGGCTTTGTTTGTCATAGGGTTTGGGGTTTTTTTCATATGTAGCTCTTATTTAAATTATGTTGCATATGGCTGCAGAATCCTTAACTTCCCCACTTCCACAATAATGATTTGTAATATGCCAGACTCCACAGGCCACCAGAAATCACTTAGCAAAGGAGATGTCAGAAAGAGTATCTTGTGGTTTCTCTAAAGGTTTTGAAATGCTGCAAAAGACAGAATGATCTAAAGGTACCCAATAAAGGATGTTACGGTATATTCAGAGACACAACAAAAGACATGATGTACAAAGCGGATTTTTTAAGAAGATTTATTTTAATTAAGTGATTTCATGATGAAACATGGTCTTAAACAAAATAGAGATCAGTATGAAAATAAAATTATACACAGAAAATTCTTTTCCCCAAATGTTTTTGAGTAACAGGGAATACAACACAACAGTCCCGTATTCAAATTATGTAAATCTGTGAGCAAACATTACAGTATATTCCTTGAAGCCAGGCACAATGGCACACATTGTGTGCCCCTGTGACACACTCAACACATTTCCTCTCTGTTCTCTCTGCCTCAAAGAAAAAAAAATCGTGAAATGTAATGCAAAGTAAATGGGGAAAAGGAGGGAAACCATCTTAATGCTTGAAGCATGTATTCCCCATTTAGTGTTTTGTGAAAGTCATGTACCAAATTCAGACGAAACTTAAACTGCCTTGTAGAAAGATAGAAAAACTTGGAATTGTATTTGATATACAGTCTTGTGAACACTTAACTGAAAAGTATGGAAAGGATTAAAAAATACACCGTGTTCTACTTAAAGCTTAGAAATAAATATGCACTCCGTATTCTCAGTGCCTGAAATTCTTTAAAAACAAAGAACTTGGTATAAAATTATATCAAGTAATTGTCAAAAAATGAGGAAGATGCACCTATAATCCTGTTAGATTCTGGATGCCTGCATCCCCACTACAAAAACTTGTAAAATTACACACTTTCAAACATGCTGAATAACCCAAACTGTAACCTAGCAAGGGCAGGAACATCAACTGACTTGGGGGTAGCAGTATTCCACACCACATCCCTCATTTCCTTCTTTTCCTCTAAAGCTCTCCCTTTCCATACTGTACCAGCCCTTACAAGTACAAATGTTCAGTCAATTATTCAAAAAGCAGCCTTGCTGATCAGGATTCATGGATGCCCTCGAGGCTATGTCATTCCCAGGAAAAACAGCGTGCAAAGAAGAAGCATCCTCCAAATGCGATTTATGTAGTTCGCATTATCATAATTCCCCTCCTCCCTGCAATGCTGATAATAAACAGCAGTCTCCTGAGTGTTGCAGACTCATTGCAGAAAAATGTCCTGCTGTATGGGACTATTGAACCAGTATGGTTCAACATGGGAGTTGTCTTATCATTTATAGGACTTCAAGTTTATATAAAACTCCTACCATCTCAGTAACCACGCTGAAGAAGAAAACTCACAAGGAATTCTTCTTTTGACTGTCATATTGACTCATTCAATAGTCTTGTCTTTTAGGTAAAAAAACAGGTCAACTTTTAGGTACAGAAACCCATCATGAAACCCTCCCATCCTCTTACAGAGTACTTTTTTGGATAATATCATTAGAGTGTGAATGGAGTCAAGACTTGCATCAGCTTGGCTATAGCTACCTAGGTCATTGAGAATATTCTAATTACACTAAGTAAGCTTTGGAAATGCCACATCAATCCTTGTCTTTGTGGAAATGCATGGTTCTTACACAACCATAATGCAAATATAAAGTATCTTTAAAAAAAACACAAAACAAACCAAACCAAAACTGCATTTTGACATGTCCAAACATTAGTGATTTGGCCCATCACATTGAAAAGGAAAGTCACCATTGGTTGTAATGATTTAACCTTTTATCAGAAGTTGTAGCAGATAGTAATAACCAGTTTATTACTTGTACTAATAAAAGAGGGCTTCCAGACACCACCCTTATTTTATTTAGAAGCCTTCATCTTCCTGAAAATAGCCCCCCCACCAAAAAAAAAAAAAAAGGAAGAAAAAAACCCCAACACAACAAAAAACCAAACAAAAACAACCCAGTCCCAATAAAACAAAACAAAAAAAAGCCAAACTACATAGAAGTAAATTTTCTCATTGTGCACTTAGGTTTTCAAAAGCTAATAATCAGTTAAAGCACATCTTGCAGTTGCAGTAACACCAGTGTATTTCAGGATGAACAGTAATTTTTTCCCTAGGTGCATTATCATAACCTAATTTTCAAGCAGGAAGTGTCCTGTTTTATATCCCAGGGGTCCTCACAGCTCACTGACCTGCTCCCTATCCTCAAGGTGCAGTCCTTTTTCTGTGCCTACTCTCAGACTTGTCTTCACTCCAGCACTCCTCCATGGCTGTATCTTGTGAGCTGCATGGAAGTGCCCTGTCTTATCATTACAGCACCTACAATTACATTCCTTCTTAGAATTATTTATGAGGCTTCCGAGATTTATTTTCTTATTCATACAGTCATCTACTTTAAAATCAGTGAGCTCCAACGTCTGACTGCAGTCAGCACGGCAATCAAATATGATGTCGCAGCAAAATGCTCTTTTATTGGCCTTATACTGCTGGGTGGGCATTTCTAACTATGAAAAATGTAATCCTCGTTTAAAATGAAAGATGTTGAATAGCCAATGAAGTGAGCTGCTTGTATTGCAATTAGCAGGCATCACAGACAGAACGAGCTTTTGGGAAGAATCCAGTTCAAGGGCTGCATGAGAAAGCCTCCAGCTGTGGAAGGCACAGTCCTCACCGCGGTAACAGATCTCCTGCTGCTGTGATTTCGGGGTCAGCATCACCTGCCTCACCGCAAGGGCTCTGCACCCACCTGGCCAACAGCCTGGGGCAGCCCATGGGGGCCACAAATTCTGGCAATATAAAACACTGCAAGCAAAATCTCCTGCCTCATTAATTTTGCAAAACCAAAAGACATTTTACTCTTGGATACCTAATTAACTATTCTCAAAAAACCCTTTATGACTATTTTCCTTAAACCGCTCAGTCTCGGTATCAGTGTAACAGTGATCCTGTCGACTCTGGACTGAGGGAGCTGCTTTTGAAAGCAAACCCAGACCCAGAATCTTACTGTGATACTACAGCTACAGTCAGTGTAGGTGGTCAGCAATTGTCTCTGGGTGATTGTAGGATTACGTGCAATCAAAAGGGACGGGACGGATGGCTTTGAAAGGCAGCCCAGAATAAAGGAGACCAGGGTCCTGTGGAGTTCTGTAGGTCTATACATTTAAAAGCTAATTGATGTCAGCACAAAAGTATGTTGAACAATATACCTCCTGAGTGCTTAACAAAAGCCTCCAAGTAGGCAAGGCTTTTTCTAATACAGGCTGAATGAGAAGTTTCTCGGAGTTCTGAAAACAACAAACAACTGAAACCCCCAAAAGATAAAGTTTCATTATTCAGAAGTTTTTTAACAGGCAAAAGGATTGAGGGCAGCGTAACTTGGCTCCCTTTCACATCCATCATAGCTTTGAGAAATTTGTCACAATACATCTCTAGTTAGAATTTTCATATAATTATTCTGCAATGTAATCTGAAAGGAAACAAGTTTAAATTTTGAATTATTGACTTAGAAAGGGGCCAATCAATGAGTGTAGCATGCATTTCACATAGTCCTCAGGAGGTATTTTTAAATTCATTTTGAATACATACAGATACTTCAACGGATTGTAACCATTCCAGGAGTCCTTGACTGTCACCCTTTTAGTGACAGTCAGGAGAAACCTTTCTAAACAGTGGCCAGAAGGTCAGTCATACAAAACAGAATTATCAAATAATCATGATTTTTCCTTAAAATGCCTACAGCCATAATATGGCTCTTAACAAAGCCTATGAAGTAAAGTCCTAAAGGAAAATATTTTATCAAAATAATAGAAATATTTAAATAAAAAACATTTCATAGCAATGAACACCTTAAATAGTAGCAGCCTAGTGCCAAAATCTTAATTGTCCCTCTACGGCTGAACAGAAGCACTATGAAGTTTATGGTCTATCTGGAAGAGATGCAAAATATAAACCATCTCTCATTATGAAAATTCTGTGTTTGGAGGGTCAGCATTGTAATTCTGCATACTGCTAACAAAAGTTGGTTATACTGCCTTTACAGTAAAGTTATTATTTTCCTCTACTCTTTACCTAACGTATATTTAGTTTTCCAGCAAACAAGTAATTTCAAATTCAGCCTTCCAAATTCCTTTTTATTGTAAAATATTTAGAGAAAAGGTTAGACTAGTCCAACAGCAGACACTGTGGTTGCACTAACAAAATGGTAAAGAATTTTTTACCTAAACTGATGAGCCAGTCAACCCATAGCATTTCTGCAGTTGTGTTTTACAGCATGAAACTGAGCCAGAACACAAACAGTTTAAGAAGCCAGCTTTGAGTAATTCTGAAATTTTGCTTGGGGTTCAATTGCTTGCCCAGAGAGAAAAGGATGAGAAGGGGAAACAACAATAGATGAAAGCTACATCTGCAATCTTATGACTGGAGATCAACCTTCTGCTCAATTCCCATTAGTGCTAACAGGAATATATTAACTCTCCACATTTTAAAAAGTGGCAGGAAAAACAACATTATTAGTATAGTTTAATGCAGGTAAGTTTCATTCACTGAAAAGAAGTAACTGGCTTTATGCTATGGGAAGTGAATTTACACTGGCCATTCAAACACAGCTCCTGATTGAACAAGGATTCCTTCAGTCCAGAGGACTTCAAGCAACTCCATAAAACTCTGCAGCTACCACTGCAGAAACTCAGTGAACAGCTGCAATTAATGCTGCTGAGATTACATCTAACAACCAGATGATACCACTGCAAATGCATCAGGATTTTTTCAAAAAACCTTTTTTTAAAGGATTAAAAATACATAAGAAACCACAAACCTCTTCTCTTTCCTATAATTTTAAACTGAGCAAACTACCAGTCCAGCGCTCTGCCAGTCCAACTCCTGCCAGAAGCTTTGTGTGATGTCCTGCCAGGATGCTGCTGCCTAAATTTTCAGTTTCCCCAAGGATTACAGATATTCCCCACCCCTGTGCCCTGGGGTTACCTGCTGCCATGTGAAGCTCATGTGGTGCCCACGAGCAGGCCTGTGAATGCAGGAGAGTTCACCCCACATTCTCTCTAAGCCATTTGAACAGTTTTTACGGTAGGGTCAGTACAAGGATAATGAAGATTATGTTTAAAAGCAAAAGGAGGCAAAGATTTGGTAAATACCAAGGAAAAACAGCAGGCAGGGAGGGGGTGAGGAAACAGGTCTGGATTGCAAGGCTTTCCTGTGCTGCTGGCAGTGTGACAAAGGTGGCAGACGGCTGTGCCCTGCCTGCTGTGGGCAAAGGCACCACTCCCCACCCAGGGCTGGCCTGCAGGCTCTGAAGGGGTGACTGCTTGCTACAGCAGGTGCCACCCTGCACAGCTGCATGGATTCCAAGCTTTTGTGGTGTGTTTAGGAGCATCCTGGCTATAACCTGACTGTGAGCAAAGCACACCTCTGCTGGGCTGGGGTGCTGGCACCTGGGGAGAGGGGCCTGGCCCTGGGGTGTGGGGGACACAGGCTGCTCTGCTGCCAGCCTGCCCAGGCTGCAGTGACCTGGGAGCTGCTTTTTGGCTCTCCACTTCCCAGCAGAGCAGGAAACACGGGCACCTCACTTAAATTCCTGCAGGGACGTCCCCTGCCAGCCTCTGTGTGATGGACGTGCTGTGGGTAAAGTTAGTATGAGTTGTCATTGGCTGAAGGGATTCTTCTGTCTAGTTTTTACCTTCCTAAATGCAAAGCTCCTTAGCACCATCTGGAAAAGCTCTGAGGAGATACAGAACTTTGGAAAGGCTCCCCAGCCTTTCTCTGCCTGGACCCTCATCCCTTCTACACTGTGTCATAAGCAATGGCACCGTGGTGGCCCGCTGCAGTCAGCTCCAGGACATGAAAGCTGGCTTTCCCTCGGGACACGTTTAGCAGGAATGGCTTCCAAAACCAAAGGGAGAACACTCCAAGCAGTTGCCAGGAGATGTGGGTATTTGACTAAGCTCAGGCTTCCTTTCCTGTACTCCCTCCTTGCTAATCCCTTCAGAGCATCGCTTCCACCATCACAAAGAGCCAAGTGCTGCAGGCACCAGAGAGCTGTACCCAGCTGACACCTCAGCCTCCACACAGTGCTTTTCTGGAGTCCTCCAGGGGATGTTGGCAGCAGAGGAGAAAGCAGCAACTTCTCCTTAGTCTCTCTTGGGTTTAGTGCTACAAAGGTTCTGGATTGATTTTCTTTATCTATTTTCTAACTGACAGCTGCCCCACTGGTGACCCTGTCACACCTTTACAGAATACCAGATTATCATGGCTGATTTCAATTATCTTTACATGCATAAATACAGAACAAATGGGTGCAGCAGATATATTTAAATAAAAATTGACAAGATGCATTTATTATTTTAGTTTTGTACAAAAGCATAACTTAAAAGGCGAACTAGTATAAACTTACTTTGTGCCAAATATTGAAACTTTTCATTCCAAAGGGTATCTGGTTCAAAACTTGTAGATACAGTTTCCACCTGGGAAATCTCTTTTTTAAGACCACAGATAACACAGTATTGTAAAATGGAAGTTCTGTAGTACTTCAACCAATCAGAAGTTGCATTCTGCTCCGAGTGCCAGAGTTTTAGGTACTCAGTGAATGGATCCTATGAAACATGAGCCATGCTGGAGTGACCTGCTGAAAAGTCAGTTTGCCTACTGCTTATTCATGTTCTGAAAAGAGATGTGCATTAGGACCCGTGGCATGCAATCTTAGCTGATAAATATACATGTAGAAACAGGGTGATGTGTTTGGACTTTTGTTTGCTACTTCACAGCAGCCAGAAGTAGCCTAAGAAAACCTAAGTTACTTAAGAGAGTCCCAGATGTCATGCAGAAGCTCAATTATTCTTGAAATAAAAGAATGCTTTCCCCCTGACTTTGCTTTTCCTTTGCACATGTGACATTTCCTCAGTAAGTCTGAAGGGTTTTCTCAGTCACCACCACAGCTGCAGCTGCCTTCTGCCTCGGAGGATGGACTGGCACGCTCTGCTGACAACATCTCCAGGGATCTCGCCTCTGCTGGAAAAAACCTCCCACCAGAACAAGCAGGACACCTCCCTCAGATGCCCCTTCAAGAGCCTCCAAAGGGAGAAGCTACTTCAAAAGCTCCTTTTCCCACAGAACAGGGCTTGCTGTACTGGGGCACTCCCAGAAGGGCCAGCACAGAGCTGGATTCTTGTCAGCCAGTATCCGAGCACAACTCCTGGAATTTTAAAATGTGGTGGATGCAGTGCGTGACAGCAGCTGGGCAAGAGATGGGGCACAGCTGCACAAGTGTTCCACAAGACCATCTGGAGGAAAAGTACCAAAAATAGAAGCGAGCAAGCCTCGTGTATTTCAGCAAAACTAAGCATAAAGAAATTGGTGTCCATGCAGTGTTTGATATGCCATAAAAACTGCTGCAAACAACGTTTGATAAGAAAACTATTTATCAGTGAAAATGCAAGCTTGGACACTACGAACAGTTTACATCTTGTAGGTGTTCACTGATACAGGACAGTGGCATTATGACCAGTGGCTCACCTTAAGGAAGTTATTCATGGTTTTCCAAATGAGCTAGTGTTTTACGGTGCTGTACAAATAAAAAGTTGTGGGGAGCATATGAAATATCTGTATTAAACTCCGCTGCATTAAGTTATCCAATGCATGAAAAATGACCCGGATGCATTTAAAATAAATGCATATTACAATATCACATATAGTATTATAAAATTATTACTTATGTGCACAGTCCTGATATCTATAGACATGGCACTGTGAAGAAAGCCTGGTTCCTAAGCATTTTCATAGATATTTGATAGTGATGCAATTTGCTATCAGTCAGATCATAATGTCCCTTCAACTTTGGTACATTCAGTGCAAAATATTTTCGGGAGTTTTTCTACTCTTTATAAAAATAAAAGGCTTTTTTTTTCCCCTGGAGAGTGCTTAAAGAATAAACACTAGCAGAATGTCTGTTCAAGCATGGAAAGTGACAAAACAGAAATAAGACTTTTGTTTGTTTGTTTCCTGTTTACACTCTAAGAAACATAATATAATGAACCCATAAAAATAAACAGAAGTCACTGTGTTAGGGTTTTTTTTTTCCTGATATGCTGTGATAAATTGCTAGTTTCTTCTTAAAATAGTTTCCATGCAGTATAAAGCATAAAATCAGTCTTATTAAGTTCGTTGTAACAGCTCATATTTTGTCATACACACCACTGGCAAATGCATTTCCACAAACCTCCTCAATGCACAAACTGCTGTTGTTACATCCTTTGCTGCTGACTTTTCTTCCAACTCATTTCTGCCCCAGGAACTTGAGCTCTATGGTGTTCCCCATGCAGGCACTCGTAGTCTTAGGTAAAGCAAGTGTTGGATATGCTGTTATAACATATGGCATAAAGTAATGTACCTTCATGAATTTAAAAAAAAAAAAAAAAAAAGAGAATTTATAAAAGTTCGGTTGTATGCTTTTTTGATAATTTACTGGGTAGGTAAGGGGCTGAATGATTTCACATTTTGACTTGAATTCTATATTCAACAACTTTGATGAAATCCACTCCTTGGGTACATGTCAGTTTTGCAGTAGCCAGATGGATCACAACATGGCATCACGTTTCTGGTTTGCTCAGAACATAAACTTAAGAAGTGTAGCCATCCCAAAAAACCCCATGGATTGCAAGACTTGGCTTTCCCTGCACACCAGGCACACTCTAGTTTGACTGTCGAGAATTCTGCCACTACCACAATGCTTTTTAATTGCTTCACAAGCTCCTTCGTGGAACCTCATTATTTGAATTGCACCATGAAACAATTTTCCTCTAGGAAATCCAATACAAAAGTTCATTCATTCCTTGAGAAGACAGATCCACAAAAGTCCAATGAGCTGGGCACTGTGGTTTGTGTATCACTCAAGTCCAAAAGTACTCGTCTCTTCTACTGCTGTCAACAGTTTTTCATATAACATAGAGAATGATGGGTAAGGGGGAAGGTCCAGACGATTGAAACAAGTGTGAGCCCTGAGGGGAAAAAGAGACAGGAGGTGAAGAAGCGCATTATTTGAAAAGTTCAAAAGAGAACACACAGACTGGTATGTGCTTGAATAGAGATGGGCAGATAGTATTCTTTTAGAAGACTTTGTTCTGTCAAATGCTGTTTTCCAACTGAACAGGTAGTGAGGTTTAATCTACTTTCTTCTCGTTAAAATAAGCCAGTAAGAAGCATTTATGAAGATTTTTAGAAACATACTGACAGTCCGAAAGGTATAGGATAAATTTTATCCATCAAATGTGCATGAGAAAAAAAGAGAATGATTTGGCATGGTACAGTTCAATAGTTTGCTCTGAAATCTTGGCTTTAAATGTGTCTTCTGAGACGTAGCCTTTCTCTTCTGTATGGATGATACTTGAATAGTGTACTTGTAATGATAAACAAGATATTTCCATATACCTCCAGATCTACAGGAAACAATCCCACAGGGATAAAAGATAAATTAGATGCTCCTCCTTCTATAATTTCCTTGGCATATGAATGGTGTTCTTGAGGCGTTACTACTTGTGCTGATATTCCCGATGGACATATCTGCCCTAGAGGCCAGCAGCTTTTGGAATTACACAAAACCATGCATGAACCTCTAGCAACCACCCTGCTTTCTTAAGAGGGCAACCACACAATTTATTTCTCAGTTTTTGAAGTCCATCTACCTCAGGTTTGTTGACACACTTGGAACTGTCTCTCTAAACCTCTTCCCAGGAATGAAAAGGGAGATAAAAAAGATTTCTCTTCATAGTGGAATCATGGATATCATTGCCTGGCCTCAGGGCATGCTAAGGATGGTACTTTCTAAAACACTGTGGTGAATAAGCCTGTCTAATGAAATAGATAATGTAACTATTAGTGTGATGGGTTCTTGAGGATGAAATGATGCAAAGAGAAACTGGAAGAGGCATCTCTTCTGCTCTAAAGCTTTGTAACAAAGCCTCACTTTAGATCGATTTTAGTGATTTGGCAGGTCTCTGTTTACAAATACTTCATTCTTTTGCAATAAAATACAGAGTTATTTATTTAAATTCAATCCAGCTGAAAACCAAAGTCCTTCTGCAGTGCCCTGCCCTTCCTCAGTATGATCTGTATTAAGTGTAAATATGTAACATGTTAATGGAAGGACTGAACAAGCTCCCTCCTCACAGCAAATGCAACTCCTCATTTAACCTGACCAGTCCCAGAAATCCAGCTGTCTGCCACAGGTATGTACTGACTTCCTCTGTGCCAGAAAGTGCTGCCTTCCATGTGAGCAAATTCATTAATTGCCACTTTAAGTGACTCTCTGCTCCCAGCTAGGGGAATGGAACATGGAGTGAAGTGGGTTAAACTCACTTGTTAAAAAACCTGAGTCCATTACAAACTGAAATTCATTGAAGCTGAAACACCCATTCACTTACAGCCTTGTAGTGTCACAAAAATATCAGGCTGAAGATATGTATACACTGCACACAAGGTCACACCATTATTAAAAACACAGTCCAAACACCAAATATGCAATCACTTGAAAAACCCTTGCCTTTAGCACCTTCCCCAAATACAGGACCCTTAGGAGAACACTGCTCTACATGCTGTGTAGCAGAGGCATTTCCCCACTCTGTATTCCAGGGGTCTGGTAAAATTTTTCTACCCAGCCATCTCTCTAAGGCTCCTGGAGGAAAGCTTTCTTTTTACTCCTCCTCTGCCTTTCCAAAAACCTTATAAAATAATATCTGCAATATAGATTAAATTATTCCATTTCCCGCAGAGTACTTCAAAAAATTGAAAATACTCTCTTTTGAAGAAAAAGACCGATTTAAGCCCAGCAGCAAATGGAACTCAGTGATCCCTTGAATTCAATGTAGAGTGTTGAAGAGTCTTAGGCAATTAAGAGCCTAACCACATGCTTCTGCTCCACGGGGCTGACAGCCACTCATTAGAACTATGGATCATGCTGTGTGGGCTGTAAAACCACAAATTATAAAAGACACAGTATATAATTAGCAAGGGATTCATTACGAACTGGTTTAATAGTAAGCTGGCATGTTGTTTACATTTATTAAGAGAACTGAGTTTTATCTTATTTTGAGGGCAATTTTGAAAATGGAATCACTTACAGTGGAAAACCAAGTAATTAAAAAAGTCAAAACCAAGACCTTTGTCTTCTGAGGTGATGCATGCTTTTCCAACCCCAGCAAACAACTTCCTAAGTCTTTGAGACAAACGTGGTTTTCTCCTCCTGGGTAGTATCTTCCCATTCTAACATTTCAAACCACATGGGCACTAACTGTTCATCTTCCTGGGCTCACATGACAACATAAAAACCTGTCTTGGTTCCTAAAGTCTGGATTCCCAGATTCCCAATTAAACTCCCCTTCATTTTGATTACCGTAGTAAAAGAGAGTGACTTAGGCTTAAAATGCAGTAGTGAGACATAAATATCGTTTTCAAGTGAATCATCACATGCGTGAATAAATAATGTTTCCAATGAACCTGGAACCAATTTCTCAACATGGGAGTGAATTGAAAGAGTACCAGTCCCTCCTCTAGTTTAGTCTAATCTGCAATACAGCGCAAAAGGAGGATGTAGAGGTGGCATTGGGGTAGCAATAGTTAAGCTAGATCTGTAATAATCTTTCCAGGGCATTTTACGTGCTACCTAGTTAGTGTAAAAGAGCGACACAAGCTCGGCAACCTGACATGTGCCTCACAGAAATCTCACTGCTTGGATTCAGCAGAACTGATTACACAGCAGTCAGAACAGTGGGAACTAGGCAAACATCTAGTGAAAACTTTTGTGTTTACATTCACAGCTGCTTAGGCCACGGTCACATACCTAAGTGACTATCCTAGCTGCCCTTTGTGTCTCAGACCAGGAAGAAGAGATGGGCATGGGTATTCTTATGTGTTTTCAGCACTGCAGTGTTTTTAGAAACAGAGGAAGAAACAAAGTCCACTGACCTGTTAAATCCTCACTTTTGCCACCCGAGCACTATCAAATTTCACAGGCACTCCTGCTAAGAGGGCAATTTGCAAAGTACAACACGCTAGGAGTGATGGTGCCTTAACATAAAAGCTTTAGTTATCTGAGAATCAGTAAGAGTCACAGAGTCCTAGGGCAGCGTTCCCAGCACATCCAGCAATGTGTTTACACATGCTGGGCTTGTTTGGAAACCTCTTGAAAGTTGCTACTCGGGGTTGTAGTTACTGATGTGTTACTCCCTCCAAGGCAGCAGAACCCCATGTTTGCACAGGGAGCCTCAGAGGCTGCTGTGACCCAGGCTGAAGCTGCACTGCATCCAAGAACTACACATGTAAAAATGCCAGCAGTGCTTTCAGCTTGGGGCTTAACCCATTGGAGCGCTAACAGGGAGGATGTTTCATTTTTTATGAGATCAAGGTTCCCCACGTGTGAGTACCAGGAACTGCTTGCTCATGATGACTGTAGGTGTTTGTCACACACAGTTGGTTTTATTTTAATTCTCACATTTGTATGGTAAAAACGATCCAGTGAGACAAAAATCAAATGTTTCCTAACCAAGAGAAGTGAAATTTCAACGAATGAGAGAATCTCTTAAATGTGAGGAGTTGGCATTTTCCCTAAACTTGATGAACAGCCTATGATAGCAAAGATTCTCAACATGTTTCTCCATATTGCACTTTTGGGAACAGTTTTATTCTGCAATTTATCACAGCCAGGGTTCTGCATAACCTTTCCAGAGGAAATTCTGAACATCCTGTTCTGGCAGGTCCTGACCTTTTCCATGCTGCAAGCTCTGGGAATTTCAGCTTCAGAGAATATATCGAAAAAATCATGCAATCTCTTTTCTTACTTAAACTCACCAAAAAAAAAAAAAAAATCTTGAATTTTGAAGTCAGAAATTATTTTTTAAAAAGTGACAGCTTTTACTTTTTAAACAGGATCTAAGCTAGTCCATAGGCCAATCATAATCAAACTACAAAGAAGACTTATTGGGTTACAAGATATTACTAGGCTCCCAGATGACATTAGAGTATTTGATATGAAATAGCGATTTTCAGGATTTGGATTCCTTTAATCCTCAGTTGCCTGGCTCTCATTTGTGCTGTAAACAGGAAAGATGGCTCTGTTTAAAGGCCACCCCCTGTGCCTGTGGATTTCACAACACTTCTGTGTCCCTGGCCTTCTCCATGCAGTTGTGATGGCAGGAGCCAACCCAAGAGACATTTCTGCCTCTGACCTTGTGCTGGAGGAAAAACCTACAGGCTGTTGGTCAGAGAGACTCTGTGTGTCTCTGACAGCCACCCTGTGTCTAAGATGAGACTCTGAATGCAAGTTATTCCTGAGGCATCTTGTTTATGAGGAGTGGGTTTATGATTAGGGCTGAGTTTCTTCCATGGATCAGCCCAGCCCAAAGTCGCCTCCAGAGGCTGTACACGGCATCCTAAAGCTGAGGTCTGACCAAGCAGAGTTAGGCTGCCCACACTCCACACACTAATCTGTGTCTAACCACTCCTAACCCACTCTGGAGGCTGCAGAATCACAGAACTGGGTGAAATAATCTCCCAGCTATCAGTCTGATCACAGTAGAGAAAAACAAGAACCTGTCATTTTTTGTCAGTGAAGGTGTTTTATTCATCATTCACATATTATTAATCTAGTCCTGGCATTATTACTATGGACCTTTGAAGAGAACTCTTTTTTCTGCTCTAAAAATTGGAAAGCTTTTTTAAAAAAAATCTTTTCATCTTACTCCTCTAAACCTGTCCTATTCAATATAAATTGCAAGGGCTTGTACAACTCAACTCTTGCTTTCGTATCTTGGACTCTTAAACCATTCCTTTACCCTCTTCACCTATTTCAATTGATCATACTTGTTTCTCTTTGAAATCCTCACCTTCTCTTGTCTCTCTTGCTGCTTCTCAAGTGAAATGACTCCCTCCCACCTATTCTGCACTCACAACTTGCCTCTTCAGTATTTGTTAACACTTGACATCAGACCAAGCATAAAAATTGTATCACTAAACTATACTATAAAGCCTGTGTCTGATGCAAAAAATACACTAGTAGCTTTCAGTCAGACATAGTCACAAGAGCTATTTCATAGTAAGTTTTGCTCCTAACTTGTGAACTACATGTTCAGTGAGTAAATACTTGCACATTTAATCAAATGTAACAAAGAAAGTCAGATGTAGCTACCATTCTAAGACAATTTTCCGTGAGAAAAACCCTACGGTCTGGATGTCAGCCACAGTTACACTGCCTCATCCACCTTAAGGGAACAAAAGTGAGTTCAAACCAAAACGGATGCGTCAGACACTGCAACAACGGGGAAGGAGATTTGCCTGTAAGGGAAGGTGTATTTGCACATTGAGTGGAAGCTTGTGAATGTTTGTCAACCAGCTGATGTGTTACCCAGAGAGAGGCACAGGGAGGCCACCCTGGCATGAGCAGCCCAGAGCTGTACCTTGGCAGAGCAGTGATCTTCCCCCATTTCTCCACGCAGAAGCGCCTGGGCCCGTTGCTCCCCCGGAGAGAAGCGAAGCCTTCGTAGGGAATGCTGGAGGTGCCTGTGACAAACTGCCAGCACAAACACGTCAGGACAGGACCTGCACACATGGCCTGGGGACACTCACAGCAGCACAAACACAAACCCTCTCGGACAAGCATTTGCGGAGCAAGGAAATTGGTGAGGCACGAGCAATAAATGCTATTTTACATGGAGGCTAAGGGCAAACAGACCATTTCCTGGCTGGGCTCTACAAGAGGCAACTGAGCAGATTAATTTACTCCAAAGTTTTTCTGTTGCATAAATACTGTAGAATAACACACTGTCAGTATCCAGTTACTCAGACTTAAGCCTAAGTGAGCTTTTTGCTGCTGTTTCCGGCATTAAAAGGAATTAATGCAAAAAGTAGTAATGCCTGGTGGCTTTGTGCTATGCCTTTCTAGCTATAGGGATTTCCAGTGCTTTAGAAACCACAATTAACTACTGTAAGAAAAGGACTAAATTCTGAAGGTTATTTGCTGAAATACTGACTGGTGAGCACTTTTATTTACAACCTGTCACGAACAGATCAAACATAGCTTTTGACAGATCAGAGACGACTTAATTTGTAATGACCTGGATATGATAAAAACTTTTGACGAACAGAACTGATAGGAACATACAAGCAGACATTTCTGTCTCTCCATCAAATGAGATGTTCCACACTGCCTATTCACAGGCTTTTTAAAAATACTTAAACAGATTCAAAAAAGGAAAACTCTTCATAATTCAGTGATCAGATAACATTTCTGAGTTGTTAAAAACAGCAGATTTCATATTAGATCAATAACGTGGTATGGTTTGCAGTGGACATTTGTCTGTTTCTTTACAGAGAGGATGGATGTAACCTGAACTTTAAAGATTTAACTCAATAGTGAACCCACATGTATAAATATTCTTCTGTTGAGATATTTCGTCCTCCAGCAGCAGGGTGACTGGAACCTGCAGGTTTAGTCAAAATGGAATTGGACTGACTTTAAGGTTTCCATCATTATTTTCTAATTTGAGGCCTTGAACTTCCATCTAAGCTTTCTCCTTCCTAAGCTGTATAAACACTATTAACATTTCTACCTAATGACATAACCAATTACACAGTTTTTCTTTTCTATCTTTAAGAGTCTTAATGTACTTTTAATCAAACAACAGTAAAGGATTACTGACATCAGCCACTGTATCTTAAATGTACTTTTAAACTTAAAAATCTATAAAAATAGCTGTGAGCTTCTGTCACTTGAAATTATTACACTCAGCCTCTGACTCAGGCTATTCCCACCAGCAAATATCACCATAGTTTCTGGGTATCCTAAACAAGGATGGGGCTAGTTTAGCATCAAATTTTCATTATTTTTACACAGATCAGCTGATTTCTTACCTGTAAAAGTCTTAGTCGTTGTTCATTGTTGAACCTTTCCACAGCAGCCCAGAACCACCGAATTACAATGTGATTGTCATGATAACCTGTTAGAACAACAAGAGCCTTTATACCTTTAGGTGCTATGAAAGTAGTTGAGGGAATAAATGAAAAGGTGAGAGAAAAATATTCCTAAAGTGCTTAAAAATCCCAAAGGCAGAGAATGAATACGCCATGACCAAAAGAAGTGAGATCCCTTGTGCAAGCATTTCTTCCATTAATCAGTCACTAACAGGAATGCCAATTCTTGAAATATTCCGATACTGTGCTATTTATCTATCCAAAGCTATGAATGATGGTGCAACCATCCCTCTCATAGTATCTCACAGTTCCCAAATCTTCTGTTGCTCTCAAGTTATCTCACTGGGATTTCTTCTAATCTCCTGTCAACTTTGAGTGTGTAAAAAAAAGAGGAATATCTGACTAAGACTGGCTACCATTTCCATTTCTCTCCCAAGTCTGGGAGGTACCTCCCAGTCTGCAGCTGAGCACGGTACTTTCTGTTGAGAAGAGTGTTCTGTCGTGCTGTCTGGGCAAGAACAGCCAGGGAAGAGCTGCAAGGGGAGTGCAATGAAGCAAACTTAAATGGATAAATTACCTCCCCCTAACACTAACATAACCAGAGAAGTTTAAAAGTTACTATAAATGTATCTCGTGTGTTCTTTACTGTCTTGAGAACTGGGTAGTTCCACAGTCCCCGACATTCTCATTGAATAAGTCAAAATTCAAGTTACCTCCTCTGTACTCTGTATTATTTCTCCAATCACTCAAGTCAATTTCTGCTGTTCCAGCTATGACCAGTTCCAGTTCTCTGGCATCAAACACAGACACCAGCCTTGCATCAACCACCTGTGAAAGGAAATAAAAGGCGTAGCAGCATTTCTTCATGTACTGAGTTGTGCCTCCCCATAAAGGCTGCTACTAAGGTATTTACCAGGTATCATTTCAGGGAATTCAGAATTCAGGTTTTTTCTTTTTTAAACAAACAAGTCTTTACAGAAATGACTAAATTTTTTTTCCCTTCCTCTTCCAATATCTGCAAGGGAACTTCTGATTATATTTGGGACTCCATATTTTGGAAATGTACACGAGGAGAAAAAGTATTTTGGGAAGAGAAAGAAAGTAAATTTAATTCTGGAGCTTTTTACCTCATAGAAACCACGAACTAGACTTTCTGTTTGTTGTACAACTCCTCTCTCAATTCTCCATTTCACCATTCTCTCTATGTATTCTTTCTTGTTCTTTTCAGTGACTGGGATATTGGCACCTCCTGGTTTTAGTTCCCGTTCTGTGATCTTAGGATAAAAAATGACCAAGTGACAACACAACCATTATAAAGACAAAAGAAGGAATTGTAATAATTTAAACTTTCAAGTTGAAGTAATTCCTCAAAATCACTAACCAAGCCTGACTAGCAAACTGGAATATGTGAGTGAGAGAACATACAAAAAATTCTTTTTTAAAATAATATTTTAAATTCCATTTAGTTTGAGGAACCTTCCTAATTAGTATTAAGAATAAGATGAGAAGAAGAAACAATCTTTACAGTGACTAAAATAGTGAAGTTTTCTGAATAATACCTTAACAAAGGTGTTGTAATACCTTTGAATGGCAACTTTGCTGCAATTAAATTCAGGAAAACTACCTCTAGCAAAGCAATCCTAAAGTCTGATATTTCAGATACTCTCCAGAAAATCTCCTTAACCAGAAAAACACGTTTCACTGGGTACAAACAATTCCTCCCTAGATTTCAACATTGGTTTCACCAGCAGGAATTTTTAAAAGACAAGTTCAAAGCAGCATATAGGGACTCTCATTCTTCTGTCCAAATAAATGTTTATCTAGCAGTAGAATGCACCAAGGAAATGAAGAATCTTGCACACCTGCCCAAAAACTTCTTCGTTTACAGTAAATGTGAGATCTAGGATATCGTGTATATCATTGTCTTTCATCCACTGTAAACTCTGGTGAAACTCCTCATCCAGATATTCCAGGTCACTCAGGTCACAGAGTCTGACAGAAGAAAGAAGAAAACACACAAATAAAGATGATGGCAGCAGCCTGTGCTCCGTAACTAAACTCAGACAAAACAGACGGTGAATGGGAGCCAAGAGAAACATCAGTAAAGAGGACAACTTCAAATCTCTGTTTATTTGCCTGGTAACAGCAGTTACTGTATAACACAATATAATTCTCTAAATATGCAAAATTCCAGAATTTAACTTGAAGACACATTGCTTCTTAAGCTTATGGTGAGTCTGCCCCATGTTTCCTGTGAAGCACATTTAGGAAATATGAAAATACGTACATTGAAGTGACAAATAATTCAAATAACAAAAGAAATTTTAAGATTTTTTTAACAAGCAAGCGGTGTCCTTTTTGTTTATGTGGCTACACTGCCTCATCTCTCATCATTTGTTGAACTGCTTAGATTTCCAGCTTACCAGAGAAAAATCTTTTTACTTTTTGCCATACATTCCCTTACCTTGTCCTTCTTATTAAAGTGATGCTGCTAGCATTTAGGTGTTTTCAAAATATATGTGCAATAGGAATGGATTAATTATTCCCCACTAATTGAACCTGCAATGTTTTATAGAAAAAAAAAATGCTTCCAGACTTCTCAAAACCAGCTTTCAAATAAAAATTAAAGCACCTTAAGTTCATTAGGTCTTAGGTTCCAGACATGCTGAGCAAGCACAGCTCTCAGTGTTTCAGCCAGAACAGAAGCAGTAGTTCTGGAAACTAAGTCTGAAGTCTATCAAAGTACAGCTCCTCAAAATGGAGACTGCCAACAATCAGTCTACCTCTGATGGTGCAGCCTAAGTTATGAAATGATTCATATCCTATCCTGTGAGTCATTACATGACAAATGAATAAGAACTCTGTTAATATCTGGAATAAGCCCACAGCATTTCATTGTACGTCTTCAAATCTACGATTTTGTAGAAAGCTGGTAACAGGGCTAAAACCCAAGAGGTTCTCATACTGATCACAACCAACGTTCTGAGGTAGTGGAAACAAGGAAATTTTTCACAAAATTCATGGATTGAAATCAATTTATTAAATCAGAAATAATGGCCTGTCTCCTTTGTCAATACAGCACCATAAATAATCCATACACAAAATGGCATCACTGATGGGGAAGGAACCAAACAAAAGAGGAGACAGAACAATTCTACTCACATTCGGAGGAGGGCTTTATAAAAGGGTCTTGTAAAAAAGGCATCCAGCAAATACTGATGTATTAGAGCAAGACCAAGAATTCGACCACTAAACCTGAACCTGGAAGAGAAAGAGTTACAGTCGTGATACTGAAACTTTGTGGTTGGTACACTGCTCTGTCATCAAAACTTGCATGTATTTCCAAACAGCATTATTAAATCAGACAGCTATGTCTAAATTGTGGTATTTTTATTTATTTCTTGGGTTTCTTTAACATTCTCAGTAAGGCACAGGATAAAAAATAATTTAAAAAAAGCAAGTTCTGCAGGGTGTGGAAAATCCCTCAGATACCTAAGTTACAACTGCTCAAAAATGTCAAATCCATATTTAACCCAATCAGCCCCTGCCAGAGCAGCCACTTTATAAATGCATTATCTCCCAAAATGATAGCCACTGTCTATTTTCATTTCACACCCCTACAGGATTAACTTGTTTTCACGTTACAGAGAGGCCAAAGGTTTTTCTACTCTTTCCCAGCCTGACAGCTCATGCTGCTTTGTCTTTCCTGCTTACACTGGCTCCTTGCTCCCTCTTCTGACTGTGGTTAAGGAGTTCTATGTATATATTCACAAACAGTGCCAGAAAGTTTTTTATGTATTGCAGTGCTCTCCAGCCCTATGTCAACAGGATCTAAATCTCCTTCTCTCACCTCTCTCTTTCTTCCCTTATTATCTCCATTTTGTTGGGTGTGTAAGGAGGAAGTTTGCCAGGGTTGAGATCAGATGGCAGCAACCTTGAAACAGGAGGGTCTTTGCAAATATTCCCATGAGAATCAAGCTCCATTGTGAAAACTCTTCCACAATTCTAGAACTAGATTAAAGTCTAGTGTTTGTTTTCAAAGTAAATGTTTCTTGAACTTTCTGTTTATGTATCCTTTACAACATTTTTCTTGGACAAAGTAGGGCTTTATTATACCTGCTAGTACAGTGTTTGCAAGATGAGGATGTGACATGCAGAGCCTTCCCCTTTCCATGCATAAATTGCTTGTCACAGCTGCATTTTCTGAATTCCCCCTGGGGCTGTACAAAACCAGCACTCTCTGAAAGAGATAGGGGTCATGCCTCCTTCATTCCCAAGGTCTCTGGTCCAGCACTGCAGAAGCCAGGGATGAATAAAAAACGTTGGCAGAAGCTGCATAGCACGTAAGGGTTTTCTCTCACCTCTCAGCCAGATTGTTCTGCCTTTCCAACAGAGACCTGAAGTATTGGAGTTCAACTGGCAGGTTGCTTCAACTAACTGAACTGCCAACCAGTTCATTCTCTTTTCATTTGTAAAATTAGTAATGAGATTCCTCTCTGATACTCATTCTTCATAACTGGCTTTCAAAAAATAAGGACTCAGTGCATATCTGTCCTACAGAGATGAGCAGTTGTCATTCCACTATTAATGTAATCCAACTACTTACACAGCAGAATTCTCTGTTAATAGTCACAGCCCAGCTTTACCGATTTATGGTGATGCCATGGCTTAAATCAACTGAGGGTGATTTAAACTGGCTTATAATTGTGAAAATGGGATTATGCAAAAATCCTCAATAACTATTTTAGAAGCATGGGTGAATGTACAGACTGTTTCAAAGCTGTGTGATCAGCAGTCTTCCCCCTACCCCCAATTAAGATATCACCACAGATTTCCTTCCAATAGATATGTCAGGGTTTTTCCACTGAGGAGATCTCTGTACTCTTTAGGAAGACTCAAACAAATTACACACAGTAATATGTGCCTGAAACCTCCTCTCATCTCCTTAGCTGACAAAAAGTCAATGGGCTGTTATTTTTCCTTGGTTTTTTTTTTTTCTAATACACAAGAGGTTAGTATTGCTTTCATGAAATGACTGGTAATGCACAAGAAATGCAGGGAGTTGTGTTGTGAGACGATCCCATGGTACATGTTCCAAATCGTAATTTTGCTGACCTTGTGAGAAATAAGATAATTTAAAAACCACAAGAGAAACCAAAATCAGAGAAGTCTAAAGAAATGCAGTTATTTTCCTGCTGGTTAAAAAGATCAGATTCTGTGTTACATGTCTGAGCAGATTTGAGCAGTTGTTCTACAAGTGGAAATAACAGAAAATGTATCTGAGAAACAAAAAGAAAATAATTCTTACCACTCATGGTGATTGTCTACGAAAGCAGACATGGGACTTATTTGTACTGTGTAGGTATCATTGGCTGAATATTCAAACAAACCATAATATGGATTGAAGAGCTCCCTGGACACCAGGAAAAAGAATTCTCTTGATGGTCCACTGTAGTCCAACCTTTAAAGAGAAACCTGACATTACTATGAAGTAAGAAACGTCTTTTTAAAGTCTACATTCCTTACACTGTATTTTGATGAAAATTTCGTAAGATTTTAACCAAAACCCTTATCCGTGCAGATTGCCCAATGCAATATATGGAACAATATGTGGAACTCTCAAGGGACTATCCTAAATTGGAATGCCTTGCAGGACTAGAATGAAGCTCTCCATGTGGGCTGCTCTCAGAAAAAAAGCTTTGGCTCCAGCTGTAGTGGCTTCTTTGCCACAGGAATATAACCAAAAAATTGGGGGTGGATGGGGTAGGGAGGAGGAAAATCATGAAAAGAGCCAAAATCAGATTTATCTGCATCTGACAAATTAACAATGAGAATAAACAATGGTCATATTTTGTCTTTGCAGACTTGCAACCATAGAACAAGTTGAGGGATAATATTTCTGTTTTCCCTAGCAATATAATCTGAGATTACTTCAGTGATTTATGTTTCTTGGTCTAAATTTTCTTGTCTGTCTTCCAAACCTGAGTGCATTTAAATGTCTTTTGGAGAGTGCACTTCCTTTGTTGGGTTTTCTGTTGTTGTATTTTTATTTTATTTTTTTTCCTATTTCAAGATTCCAGTACTAATGAATCTAAATAACCCCTTCTTCCTGAATGATAAACAAACTCATTGCTGACAATGCATTGAGGCTGAATTGTGACATTACTCTGCAGGTCACCACTGAAATCAGTTAGGTATGATGTTAATGTTCTGTTAGAGCTGGAAAACAGAACGCTAGGGGTTTTCCAGTAGGGAACAGAGAACATCATAACCCTAACAAATAGAGAGAAAGATACATCTTTTATAGATAAAAGATTTAATATTTGACTCAAGTCCTAAGACAATGCACAGGCAGAAGTACCACAGAGAAGGTCAGCCTTCACAAAACTTCTGCTACAAATGTTTTGGCTCATAAATTTTTACAGAACACAACCACAAGTAAGAGTTGTTTTTGAGGATGAAGTTGTCAGGAAAGGTTAGGTGCCATTATCAAGCTGAGGACAAACCTTCTTTCCTCAGCTGAATAAATAACATTTTCCCTTCAGTCACTTGGAAGCATTTCACTTCTGTTAAGCTTCAGCAGTGAAGTATTGACACGGATCCCTACCCTGGCAAGAAGGGGTAGATTCCAACAACAAATTAGAAAAAAAAATCAAAAATGGTTTGATACCATGGACAACTGTTGAATCTTAATCTTGGCACAAATATGAGGATCAAGTAAAGGGTCATCTGGAAGACTCTTGCAAACTGCTGGGATAATCAGAGACACTATGAAATCCTGAGATGGAAAGGAAACTGTGTGCTTGACTATCAGCCATTTCACACAGCTCCTCTGTATGCAGTTACTGTGAGTCATTTTAAATAAATCAATCATGAGAGTCCTGCACTGCCAGTCAGATTTATCCCACAATTAAAGGCTTGGCACAAGGGTGAGAAAACTTCATATGAGAGGTATGCAACCACACAACAGCTGCAACTGTGGGGCATTTGGATATATTAGAGTAATATGTTGTTGGCAACATGACTCATGTCTCCTAGGAAGCACCATTAATACTTCAGATTTGCCACTCTTAAATGCAAAGCAGCTTCTCCCAGTAGTTCAAAGAACTCAGGAAAAACAAGGAACCATATTCTATCTAAATTTCTGTAAGGTGCCACTGCACTAATTATGACTGTATAAAAATCATTAAATGACCGTCATAATTGATGAGTATAGAAACTGAAGATTTGAGGAAGATAAACATTATGAGACTTATGACAGAAATCACTTGAACAGCAATAACCATGCCTGAGTTGCCCCACTTACTGTTTTATACACCAAGAAATCAATATTTCCTAAAATGCTGTATTATGTAAGCATTTCCTTACCCATTACTTTATGGCTTACATCTCTTTACCAAGAGGAAAAGAAATGCAAAAGCAAACTCCTACTTAAAATCTTAAGAAAGGAGGAGCAAATAGGAAACAATTAACTTGCAGTATTCCTCCTCTCCTCCACCCTGACCTGTCTTTCTTCACCTGGCCAAATGAGTAGTTGGATGTGATACATATCCTTGCACCATCTCTGATGAAACAAAACTGTTTGCACACATCCCTTCTTCATTAAAAATACAGATGTGTAAATAAAGGACTGACATCATTTTAATTTGACTTTGCTCTTAATTAACTGATTCTTTTCCATTAAGGCTAGAGTCTCACGTAAAGCTGGATATAATGGGGACAAGGAGGTGTCATCCCCATTTCCAGGTCACTCTTCACGTTGCTGAGTGGTGAAACGCAAAAGTCTGACGTCTGATGAAAGGAGATGGTGTATCTGGATCAATCTCTATCTCATGTATGATTTTTAAAAATTCCCTTTCATTTTTAAATCTGATTTGAGGCTGTAGCTGGGAAAGTAAAGGCTGGTAGGGGCTGTGTAAAACAGGCCTTGCTCCTGCATTCCCCACCCACCTCTGTCAATACAGCATAATCTCATCGTGCACCAGCCTTGCCATTCCAGTTCTGAGCTTTTCCTCAGACAGCACAGTGATATTATTTATATGAACAAGTCCACACTTGGCTCTCAGCTGTCAACATTCTTTAAGACTTCACTGGGTCTTTATCAACACTAAGTGCTTCAGGGTGAGCTTTAAACAAATAGCAGGATTTAGAGATTTTCAAAGACACGTTAATTTTATCTAATCTTGTAAGAGATGTTTCTATTACAACTTTGCATTTTAAAGACTCACACATTGCATGGCAGTAGCACACACTACAGCATTCCAAGAGCTGTGCTGCAGTTTTCTGAGTATCATGGAATAAAAGCTTGAATGTATTTCCATTTCAACAACAGACAAGCAGGCTTTAAGACCTGCCAAAGGGGCACAAATCATAAGACAAAAGCAGCAAACAGTACATTGTTTCGGTTTCACTTGCAAAGGAAATCTAACCACATCTTGCTTTGCAAAGCACATCTCACAACCTGCAACACATTAGACTTTCATTAGAGACAGACTGAGCGTCCTCTGAATGTGACTTTGAGGAGTGGGGAATATTTGGGTGTTTTTAACGAATGGCAACAGTGCAGTTGCTTTTATTTGTGATGTAGGCCCTGGCCTGGAGAGGCAGTGAGCACCTCCTGTAGCACTGAGGGCTTTGTGCTCCCAATGCCTCAGACACAGACTAATTTAAGGATTGAGCCCATAGCCTACTCTGAAAGCACTCTCCCTCCAACAAATGGCAGCTGTCTTTTGGTAAGCCCTGGAGACACAACAGCACTGAGAAAGAAGAAATATGAACACAAGAAAGTTGTCTGGCTTTTAATTTGCTTCCCCAGCAACATTCTGAAACACACACCAGCTATTGGGCAAATTCACATAAGCATTCACATTACTTCTGCAAAGGCAGGATATGTTACATTGCAAAATGCTTCAGAAGCCACCTTGAACAGCTGTATATTCTAGGCTTGTGTATGTGGCATTTCCTGACTGCAGTCCTTCCTCTTTTCACTCTAGGCAACAAGTTTGGTGAGAGAGGAGCTGCAAGACACTGAGTTCTCAAACTGCAAATACTTCCCTGTTCTACTCACCCTTCTTCCCCAACGAACGTGACATAGAGTTTATTCCTCTGCAGGTCTTTTCTTGAGTAGCCCATGATCTGGTTAAAGGCATCTTCTAGCAAGTGATCTCTCCTGATGATTAATCTGAAGGGCAAAATTATTTTGAAACAGCAATTTGTGAACATGAACCACATTTGGAAATATTTACACTGCAGGATAGTAAGAGGGTGGTTTCAGAGATACCTGTTTCTGCTGGATAATTTCACCTTGTTAGTCTATCTCCTCCAGCGTTCTCCCTTAGGTTTCAGTAAAATGTCCCTTTTACAAAAAAGAGTGGTTTTGTTTTGTCTATTTTGGTTCTTCCTTAAATTAAAGTCTTAAGGGCAGAGGCCCTGAAGCTGGCATTTTCATTAAGTCTGAAATTCTTTGGTAAAGCTGGCCCCTAAGTGAGTTTTACTGTGAGCAAGAATGTAATCTTTTCCATTAAAAATCAATCCCTTAACACAGAAATAGAGAAAACCATGGAAAATCACAGTATGGTAAACCCAGAAACACACATCCCTACATTATCCTTGAGTGTGGGATGGTACAAAAAGCCTAGAAGGAATGGTAGTTATTTGTACAAAACCCCACTGAAACATCTCATGTGGAAACACAATGCGCCTTCTGAAAGAAAAATTGTGAAAATGAGGAAGTGTCATAAAGATCTAAAATAAAGAGGTGAAAGATTCCTCCTTACTTACATTTCATCCTCTTCCCAAATAAGTGTTTAATTAGTTTCCTGAAACTTCACTTGCTTTATATTCAAATACTCCTTTCTGTGTGTGCCCAAGACAGCATCTGCCTGCAGGATGGCAGCTGAACCCAGCCCAGCCTCCTGCACAAGCCCAGCAGAGCTCAGAGCTGCACTCAGCCATCCTGCCAAGGATGTGCAAGGGGACAGAGAGCCCAGGAGCAGAGCAGCTACCTGGGCAACAAGAGGACCCAGGCAGCAGTGGAGCTGTGCTGGGCCTTGCTTTGAACAGCTCAGCTCTTTTGCCTGGGAAAGCAACCCAGAGAAAACTTCCATTCACATGTCAAACTACAGCTTAAAAATCTACAGTGTGATTGCAAATACGTCAGGGAAGAAAGGACAGGGAAAAAAGGGTGTAAGAAATGGAGCAGATATTACTGGAGTGAATGCTCTTCACCAGTTATTTGCCTAATCATTCAGGACAAAGCTTTCATAGATAAGGTTTTAACTATTTATGATTTCATTATATTCTAGGCAGATGCTGCTCAACCTTTGCTTCATAAGATTTGTCTAAACAATACCATTTTAATCCCATTTCAGCTTTGCAAAACTTGTAACATGAATGCTCACATGCTCACAAGCTTACATGAATGAAGTCTGAGCTTTGCACAGATTTCTGCAAAATAAGAGAAGTGACTGGTGAAGGAAATTTAAAAAAAAAAAAAAAAAAAAAAAAAAAAAAAAAAAACAAAAAAAAAAAACCAAACCAAAACCAAATAGAAAACCCCCTTTTTATAATAGAGGAAATGATTAAATCATGTTCTAGTGCCTCATGGCTATGAGTTTGATAACTGGCACAAGACTTAGTCATTTACAAAATTTTGAAAGCGTCTTGTGAGGACAATCATTATATATAACAGCATGTAATCACATGATTAACAAATAAATAAAGGAGGAAAGACCTCAATCCAAGCACTCTAGCATTCAGTGCTAAGTATAGTAGTGCTAAAATAAAAATATTAGCTGTTTTTAAGGCAATCCTTAGAATTTAATAACATTTCATGTATGAATCCTCTTCACTAAAGAGGACTGTGGTATCAGGGCAGGCAGTGATGTACTAAAGATAGGCCTATCTACTTTTTTTAAGTGGAAAAAGATATGAGAAAATATAACTGTTTATATCATAGCACTTGCTATAATGGAAGAATTCAGATGCCTCCTATTCTGCAGGCCTCTTCCCAAAGCCTTTTTTGGCACTGTATTGGTAATATTATCTATACAAAAACATAGCTGGAGGAAGCACAGAGGTGCTCAGAACTTGCTGTATCCTCTGCTATGAATCACATGCTGGCACTAAGTCTTTTATCACAGGTTTTATATTCCCAGAAATGCCTGGGTGACTTCTAATGGGGAGAAGCTTGCGAGGCAAGGCAAGCTGCCTGAAAAGAAATCCAGTTTCAAGAGATGCTTCCACGTACTTCAATTTCCCTGGGCCTTGTCCATATCCTTTGGTCTCCAACTTCCTGTAGAAGTTCCTCAGCTTGGCTTCAAAATCTCTTTTGTAGGGAGCTGGAGCTCGGGCATTGGCACGCTGAGTACCTGCAGGGAGCAAGGAGCAAAGAATGAGCTGTAGTGCTGTGAACTGATGGAAGTCCCATCTGCTACTGGAAAGACTGCTTAATAGCAAAAGGTATGCATGGTATGTGTTTGGTTTAGTCACCTTTATAAAGAGTAAAAACTGCGTATCTTCAAAGCTGCTCTGCATCCAAGACTTTTTGGTTGCTCACTTCCAATAGTATCATCTTTCAAAAGTAAATCTTAAAAGAGCAAATCCAGGTCAGCGCAAAAGATGGATTGAGAAAACAGCAAACAACCAGAAAGACTTTACTTTTTGTTTTTCAAGTGCACTTTATGTCTAACCTTTATAACAGTTCATACGATAAATGTTCTGTTCTAGTTTTAATATTATCAGGAAAACCACAACTCAGAAATGAAGCATAAACGGACTGGATTCTGCATTTCCCTTGTTGACTACACCAAGAGGAAGAAGGAAAACATTTGGAAATTCCCTAGTAGAAGTTTTTCCCTGCGGAAGTAACAAGAAAGAAAAATACAGGAAGAATGGAAAGACTACCAAATTTAAGTTTGTGGAACTTCTAATCTGTGGCTGCAGAAGCACACATGATGGTCATGTAAGTGAATTTAATTTTGAAAAATTAAATTTTTTGAGGATCAATTTCTTAGAAGCAAGGAGAGGTGAGTTCTGTACACCAAAAAAAAGAAAAAAAAAAAAAAGACATACCCTACAACCGCATGTACAAGTCCAGTTTATACAAATTAGGTGTTTAGTCTGATCTACTCTGAAAATGGCCATCATTAGGACTTATTATTTCCACCAATTTGACTGCAAGGCAGGGTGCCAAGGAGGCAGTAAACTCCTTCCCTGCATGGCAGTGTAGACACCCCACACAAAAAATTCAGTGGATGTTTAAAATTTTTCATGCCCTTAAGTATATATATATATATAAGTTGCCAACTACTTCTCTGGAACTAGTGGTCACCTCCAATGCACTAAAAGCACAAACGAACAGTTCAGCAGCACTGTTATGCAGAATTTCATCTTTTCACTCAGTTCCTCACGCAAGTTAGTTTTGGCTCTCTGTAGGAAACGAAGCCAATAGAGAAACATTGATTGCTGCTGTAGGGGAAGGCATGGGAACGTGAGGTTTCAGGTAATGAAAGAGAGGAGGTGCATCCGTTCAGCCTGTGGGTTGAACAGGGGAAGGAGAGCAGCCACAAAACCCATGGGTCTGACGGAATAGGCGACAGCACATCCTGCGGAAGTGGGGCTGCAAGGAGCTGCAGAGTGAGATCTCTGCAGAGATCAGAGACAGCAGTGAGCTCACCAACGACACCGAACGCCATTTAACATGTCTTTAAAAGACCTGTCTGACCAGAAAGACACTTGGCACTTGTTCCAGCCTCGAAGTGAAGTGTGGGAGGAATAGTAAATGTCATGGAAGCTGCAGGGCTCCATAAGGAACATGAAGGACCCCTCTGGACAAACACATCATGGTTATTAATTCATCCATAGTGGTTTTCCCCTTTTACTGAGAGCATCAAGAGCTTCTAATGGTACACTCAGCCAAAATCTCCTGAAAACTTACAGAAACTGTAAACAAGCCTGTTAACTATTGGCCTTTTCCCTCTCTTGTTTGTTTTGCTTTGGGTCAAAGTATGTACAAAAATGCAGTCAAAAGGCAACAAAAACATACTTTAATGTTAACCCCTGAAAGAAGCTGGAATTTTTTGAAGGGTACCACAAAACATAAATCTGATAACACATTACTTCACGGTTCAGAAATCAGCATCATAATATTCTGTCAGCACATGACAAGTCCTCACTGCAAATCAGATGCATATGCCAAGAAATTCCTCGGCAATTATAGTGATTACTTCCGCCTTGGGAACAAAAGATGTTAATGGAAGAGCTAAAAACCACCAGTGATGTGATAATCATACTTGATTTTCAAAGAGGTTATATTCTAGAGCAGATATAAAGAGTAGCTTCATGACTATTCATCTTTCCCAAAAGAGAAAGTACAAGTGATTGTGACTGATCTGAACAATGGATCCTTAACATCCCACCTCGTGCAGTGCAGCACAGCCAGCTTAGCTGATGACAAAACACAGAGCCTCCATAGAAACATGGGCTATTTACAATTTCTCATCAAAAAAGTCATTTGTACACCAACACAAACGTGCATGCTTACAGACTGACAGCGAGATTCAATGGTCTCTCTATATTTTTCTATGAGCCAGAAGAGAGATTACAATTTTAGGGAGAATGAGAGTAAAACCATCACTGTTCATTCTCTGCTATCTGCTGCCACTGTGACTAAATGAGAATATCACATGTGAAAGACTGAATTTTGAAATTACTTTTGTTGGAATGAAGCCATGCCCAGCATGCTTTGGTGCATGTACCAGTGATTAAGAAATCTTAACTCTGGAAGCCAAAACTGGTTTTATTTACAGCAGACTGCCAGCTTTGCAGTTTGAAGTAAGATGCATACATGCAGATTTCATCATTCCCTTCTTTTCAATAAAGGGAAACAGTTATATCTAAACCATATACATACTGAAAGTAGTAATAAATATGAATATTGTATTTCACTGCTTCCCAGAATGCCATAAGATCATTAAAGTCTTCAGAGAGATCTTACAGAGGTCCTTTGTCACACAGCAGGAAAAGCTACCACATGTCTATGAATGCATTTAATCTGGTTCCATGAAAAGGCAAAGCTTTTTATTATTGTGGACTGGGAAATGCCCATGAAAATCACAGCTCTTTTTCTGATAAAAACTTGTTGTCTGGAACTACTTACAGTAGGTAGGCTTACACCCTAAATGTTCTCTATTTATCTGTACTTTTGTTATCAAATTTGTAGAAATCCCCTTCCAATTTGTTTCTCTATTATCTTGAGGAAACTAAGCTATCTATCAACATGGCCTTCAAATGGAACTTGTCATGCTTGCAATAATTTGGTTCTGATCTGCAACTGAAATATCAGTTTCATTCCATTCTGACACGAATATCCAGACAGCTGCAGTATGCTATGTTTTGAACTTGTGTTAAAGTGTAACAAGCTGGCTTTTATACATAAAATTGTCCCTCATTGCCCCAGAGTCCCATTACATTGCCCTTTTAATATACAGTTATTAGATCCATGTTTTTAATTCTCCAGGCATCAGGATGCTGGCATGAGCAGTCACTTAGTTGTTTCACATCAGTGAGAAACAAGTCTGCATGTTTTTTTACAAGTCAGAACAAAATCACAGCCCCTGAAGTTGTAATACACCCAGCAAAGCATCCTGTGAGCCCAAGGCAAAGGTTCAAGTCTGACAGTCAAATGCAATTGTACTTGTTGACCTTCCTCAAAAATAGTTCCAGATCTTTGTCTTATCCAGGATGAGAAGTGGTTTCATGGAGCCCCTGCGGAAGCTTTGCCTGAGCAACTCACCTGGAGAGTTCTGAGGCGAAGACACCGGCGAGCCTCGCGGGGACTGGCAATAACTCGGATGAAGTAAGGCATGTGGCGGCACATATGACATTATTTCCTCCTCAAACAAGCTGGCAAAAAGGAACAAAGAAGAAAGAACACATTTATTTGAATAAATGGCAGGTTTCACTTTCTAGGGATAAATCTCTAGTTATTAACCTGCTTTCTTTGGTAGTCACCTACCTATTTTCACTGTGTACACTTAGAGTGCTACAAAATATTTTATTGCCATTTCCCCAAGCAGATTTTGAAAGTACTGGAAAGCAGTTAACTGCTATTTGGGTATTTCTTCTCAAGGTTAAAATATAGTTAAACAGCCTTGAAAATTCATGGGCCTCCCTCTTTTTTTTTTCTTTTTTCTTTAATGTTCTTATTACAAAGGGTTCAATAACCTTATTCAGAAACATTCTAAGCCTCCAGGATTAAGAATCACATCTGAACTTGTTAAGTATTGACTGGTATTGTATTGACTGGTAAGCTTGTTAGCATAACATTTTGTTTAATAACACTCCTGCTGAAACAGGTGTCACATTTAACCTGTTCAAGCTGAGTGACTTCATGCTTCATTATTATGGATACCTAGCTTTTTTAGGTGAAAAAACCCCATTTTGCAGCCTAATCACTGCAGCTCTGTGTGTGTCTATGTATGCATGTATATATTAAAATTTCAGTCTTTTCCCAAATTTGACTCAAGCAAATCCAAAAAGGGATAGAATATCTAATATCAGAATGGATCTGGTATCAAAATGTGTTTTGAATGTGAAACACAACACAAATAAACTGCTGCAATAACATGGAAAAATTGTTTTCAAAACTGAGCTATAGAAAGAACTGCAAGCCAATCTTATACTATTCAATGCAATGAAAACAATTATCAAATAAAAAATGTTTCTTATTAAGTTTGTTCACCAAACAAATATCTAGACTTTTTTTTACATGGATTTTTTTTAAACGGGTCCTTTCTGACAGTTCTTTTTACAGTCATGGCCATGTAATGTTTTCCTCCAAGTTACGCATAAAAACCTTTGCAGTTTTTTAAGAAACAGTATTTACATTTCAAAAAGGCCCAAACATAGATTTAAAATGAGATTTTTTTTAACAGCTGTAATAATTTGGAGATTTAGGGACCAGAAAGGATTATCATTATGCAACCTGGCCTCAAAATACAACCACTAATGCCAATTCTATTTCACTAGATTCAATTTTAAAGGTACCCGTGAATTTCTTGCTGCACTTTTACAGTGGATGAGAGCACAGAATCAAGATAAAAGGGATTAATTTTAGCAAAAATATCTCCCTGATTAACTCCAAGCTATTATTGGAGTTAATAGCTTAAATGAAAACTAGTAAAGAATCAGCTTCCCATTCCCTGGTGCCTTTACTAAAGGGGACAATGCTTGACAGCACAGTGGAGAGGCAAGCGAGTCATTAAGCAATAAAAACACCTCTCAAGTATGTGCCATTACAAACAGGCACTTCCCAAAGCACAGAATCAAACAGATGCATGCTAAAAGTAGCACAAGGCACGTTGTTGTATAAAGGTCTGAGCGGTACCACCTTTCTAAGCATCAGGGATGCAACAGGACAATTAGAGTTGGCCTGGGCAAACCCATATAAATCACAAGCACACAGTGCTTTTGTGCTTGCCTTTCATATTCCATCATCCTATGAAAAGTGGGACCTTCAGCTACCATCTAGAACTGAACATGATGAAAATAAAACCTGAGCCTTGAGCTGTAGCTGTCCCAAGCTGCAAGTCCAAGGAGTGAAGGGGAAATGACTGGGTGACACCATCAGCACACAGTGCTCCCTGAAAGCTCCTCAGCAGCTGCCACAGCGTGTTCCACACGTGCATGGGCAGCAGCAGTGCCTACCTGAGTAACATGACAAGGTCTGCATCACTGGATAAACGCACCAGCCCAGGTGTTCCCTCTGTCCGGATGAACTGGATCTTCTCCCTGTGTAAGCAAAAAAAAAGGCTTTCAAAATACCTCTTGCAAATAAAGCATCAATGTGTACCACAGCAACGAGAAAAAGTACAGAGTATATCAGAAACCTCTGGATTATGCTCTTCCCTACTTTTTTTTCCCTGCCACACCAAGTCCACGTGAGCAGTAAAATATTATAGCCAAAAAGCTAATTTGTTCTCTGGAAGGATGCTCCCATTGCCCTCATGTCTTCAGTGCTCATGCTCTTGGCAGGGTCAGGGGTTAGGGTTAGACCACTTCACTTTACATCAGTGCCTAAATGGCAAGGCTGGAGGAAACAAATGGTGGATTACGAAATATATCTTAGCATTCAGCTGACAGCAAGACCAGAAACTAGAAGGACATTTTCTGGGTTAACTAATATATGCAGCCTTCCAAATGAATGCAATCCATGATTTCCTGGTGGTTACCAGGGACAGTTGTGATTTCAGTGATTTTTTTTTAATATATATTCCTTTTAATGTATAACAAGTGCCTTTACCTGAATCCTTTCACATTATTTAGCAGCCTCAGTTTTACCTGCAGTAGCTTGGAAGAAGATTTAATCCTGGCAACGTGCCTAATAAAGATATGGAAAGTATAATGTTCTCACTTCACCATGAAATCTCTGAACAGCAATTTTATACATGTAGTATACTTTCATTTTATATTTTAATAGACTCTCAACTTCTTATCTCTTCTTTCTTTAAGGGAATGAGAAATTATTTTAGACAAAAAATGTCAGAGATCTTTTCAAATTATCTTTGTTCTCTTCCACTGGCCAAATACTAATTTTCCTGCTCACCTTTTGATACATTGTAATAATAACAATAATATTATTAATAATAATAATATCATTATCATTCCACTTCAACTGCAGCAAGGTCCTCAAAGGAAGGGATTACTGACAGTTGTACAAATCAATATACAAAAAAATATTACACAAAGAATTCAAACTGAGGGATTTCAGTTAGGTCTTAATTTATCAAGTGTTACAGCAATGAGTTGCTTAGTCTCACAATGTGTCCAACAGACATGGATTCCAATAATTTGCTAAATCAGGGTCTTAAAAGACTAACTAGGAAAAATAAAACTGGGATCTTTATGAAAGTGAAAATACTACTGAAGCATCAGCTTTAGAAGGGTATGGAGAGGTATAATGGAAGATGATTTACCTAATTACTAACTTCAAATACTAAAATTAGAATGGAACCATTCAGCTTAACAGAATGGATTTTCTGATCAATCCCATTCAATGTAACATAAAACAATGCTCATTAAAATCCCCAATCATTTTGCTGAAGCAAGTCAGTTAAGGCATATACATCTTCAGTCTCCTTCCAAAGTAAATGTACATAAGGACATATAATTTCAAGCAGAGAAGGAGGTGCAGAAAACAGTATCTTTGATCATCCATTTTTATTCTGAAATTCATCTTTTTTTGAGAAAGTCTGTTTGTGGGAAATTATGAATCTGTAATCAGGAAGCAGAGTTCTACTAGAAGCCGAATCGGGGAATACCAACAAGCCTTGTGAGCAATTTGAACTCTTAATTTGTTAAGAAAACCCACAACACTCATGAAGAAAATTACACCGATTGCTATCAGACCAAAGGAAATCAAGCACCCTGGGAAAAAGAATATGAAGCAATAAAACAACAAGCAACCAGAAATTGTTTGTATACTACTTCCCAGCAGATTTCAAACCACGCCTGGTGGGACAAACTTGCCTACAGTGATATGAGTACGACTGTTTTGACGAGCTGAGAACTGTAGATTGCTGCTGTATTTTCTAGAAAGCTTGCATTCTGCTAGTGTGTTGTTTCAGGTTTGGAAGGCAGAATTTCTTTAGAAGGTAAACCATGTCTTTAACACAGAAGTCACATGACAAAACTTGTTATACTACACATGGGGAAACTGCAAAACAGGGCAGCTTGCTGAATTTTGGGAACTTGCAGGACACAGAGGAAAAGGGCTCAATAAGCAACATAGAACAGAAAAAAAATGAGTACCAGTGCTGGCTGCCACGCCAGCCAGTGTGGGTAGGGCTCTGGAAAACAGCATCGCAAGGGAGAGACTGCCAACAACCAAACCAGCATTTTTTAAAATTTAGTATCCAAGGAAGAACAGATACATTCATTTCAGTTCTAGTCACTACTATCCAAGTTGCCAGTGTTTCCATTTCCAAGTCCAAACATGTGAGGGATTTATAACAACCACACAACAAAGATCATTCTTACTCAGATCTGTTGCACTGTGCAAAAATCTGTAGATATCCCATTGTGTAAATTCTGGAGAGACATCGAAAATTCTGATTGATATAAGATTACCTCCAGACATCATGAGGTCAGTACAGCCTTTCTGCAAATGTGCTTTGTGAATATAAGGACAACCCCAAATGCCATTCTGCCTCATGCACCCAGCTGTACACATACCCAAATGAATGGGCACATTTGCTGTGCCATCCAGCTGTCTTGGCACATTAGGAAGACATCAGCAAATCTCTTATACCAGTTGTTCCAAACATTTTCTTGTAGGTACCTTTATGTGACAATAAAACGTTATCTCTCTTCTCCTCAGCCTTGTTACAAGCTCTTACACAGAAATACAGTAAACAACTATTTCCCACAGCTTTATGAATATGTTTGAATGCACCAGAAGTCTATAATCTGTTATGTTCCACTCTTAATTAATGAAAGCAGCTAATTGTAATTAGCATTTTTCACTGAAATAGGAATAGCAAACTTCACTAATTTTCTCACCTGAGTGAATGATTCCTGGTAAGATCTGGTTGACGCTCTTGTAGAATTTCAAAGATATTGGGCTGCCGCAAAAATGCAACTATCTTGTCATTGTAAGCTGAAAAATTAACAAAAATAACATGCTGAAACAAGGAGATCCCAAAAAAAAAGGATGACATTCCTTCTGAGTCTTCAACAATAATGACATACTTCACCTTCACAGTTCTAAGTTTAGAAGTATTGGGTTGACACTTCTGTATGTAAGGCTACCAATCCCATTGTCTTTTAAGGAACACACTTCTTGATTATGAACCAAATGTCATTGTGACATATCCTTTCCACTGCTAATTCTGTTAGCAATTTCTATTATATTTTAGCACTCATGCTCTTAGCTAAGGTCAAACCAGAATATTTATTGTTAGAATAAAATTACAGGGACCTGGGTATCCACTGGACTGAAATCTGTTCTCAAACTTTAAGCAGCCATTGGAAACCCCCGTATCAAATCCTCATTAATGGCTGAGCCTGTGAAGCATGCACACCATGCCCATGGCAAGGGGGAGGATTTAAATGGGCAGAGGTTTTCAAGTAAACATGCCACAGTACAAAGAGTCAGTTGTAGTTAATCGGATTAATTTATCTTGATTTAGCACAATGTGACAGCTGTTAGATTTAATAAGCTAAATTCTGTCTGTGGTGGCACAGAAGTCAGTAACTCTGTGTGTATGTAACTGAGAACAGAAGTTAAGCTAAAGACTATTTCCAAGCTGATTAACACTTTCTGTAACCCTGCCAAAACAGATGCTCAGACATTGTGAAAAAAGAAAAAAGTTTAAAATCACAGGGAATACATGGAGTCCAATTAGGACCCAATCTGACCTCTGGCTTCAGTTCATCCTGCGAGGACACAGAGTATGTGAGCTACGGAGCTAAAATACATCAGTTATTTGGTTCTGCACACTGCCAGCTCTGAAGGTTCCAACTGAACAGTGGGGAAATGTTGATGGACAGAACAAATGGTGCCTTCTCCCCATGCCAAGTGAATGGAAACCCCAGCAGTGCACAGCACCACGACCCCTCCGGGATGGAGAACTCCTCTGAGCTGAGGCTGGATGCTGACATACCCACTGGAACCACATCCTGGTACTGAGCTCTGCTGACTGTGTTGAATGTGCTGGATGGTCTTGGCAAAACGGGGGGTCCTGAATGACGGGAGTCCTCTCCAACCTGAAAATGTGCAAGTAACCACAGTGAGTGTCTCTGTGCCAGCACATGCACTCAGGTACAGAACAGTGACAATTTATACAGCTTTAAACCAAGGCTTTGCTTGATCAACATCCCCAGTAACCACTGCAGCAGGAAGCAGCTGTGCTGTTAGGACGGGTACTAGCAAAACATTATTTAGCCCATTAATAGAAAGAATCAAAACTGATGCAAAAATTCACTGATATTTCTAAACAGTCCCATTCTGAAAAGGACCAAAAAAAAATAAAACTGGGATTTTGTCTTTTGTAATTCATGGACATCTTTATCTATACAAAACATTCTGGAAACCAAATTCTGCTCCTTCATTAGCACCTCTATTACCTCTGTGCATGAATGGAGTTTCCCTAAATTTGAAGAGGAAAAAAGTTTGTGGCTGAAGCCTCAAAGGAGAATAAAGAAGTGAGTTCACATTCAGCCAAGGCCAACAAGTCCAAAACTGGTAAAAACATGGCTCCTAGAATAATTCAGAAACACTGTTCTGTTTTTCTTGTATTCAGCTTCTGGGCTTAAAAAAAATTGCACGTGAACAATTTTTAGGGTAGAACCACAATATAAAATTGTTCTTAGAGGCATTTGTTATGTATGGGTAACTGCTGCAGTTACTGTGTGATGAGGTTTCAGACATTTCTTGGTATTTTATCTCTATAATACATTTGCTCAACCTCTTTTTCATTCTGCTGGACCTCTTTGTTTACTTCTCCATTTATCTGCCTACATGTAATGGTTAGCATTTCAACTGCTCTCCCAAGCTTCAAAGATCTCTAAAACATCTAACTGTAAAAGATCTAATAATTATAAAAGGTTGCCTTTAAATCCAATCTCTGAAATCACAAAGCAGCAAAAGTCCCGAGATATCTCCCAAGACCCTTTTGCTCTCTCGTAATATTCTTTCAGAAAAATGAAGAATTATTTCCTGTTAGGCAATGTGCTGGAAAAGGAATGCTATTATTATTAGCTCCAGCTTCATACTGCAGTTCAGCTTTAGCTAAAAAGGCATTCCTTACACTGGTTCATGTTTGTTTTAGAGCATCTCTCTGTAAAAAATGGGTCAGTGGCTTCAAAACATCAAAGTTCATGGCAAGTTAAAGCCAAAGAAAGTATTTTGATTTTTTTTTCCAAGAAGTATTCATCTTTTGCAATAATGTACAGTTCCTTTATGCAATAGCTTAAAATAGGAGAAAAAAAAAGGCAAATATGCAATATGCAATATACAAGCCCTTAAGTGCAGAGGAAAAACTGGTGTTCAGGTTCACACATATGCAAAAAGAACATCGTTGCATCATTAATCCTAGAATGGTAATACTGTATTGAATTGCTATGCTTGAGATTCCTATTTGGAATTGCACCTCAATTCAAGTTAAAATTGTAACAATACCAAGGAAACACTTCTAAAATTGCATGTGGAAACATGGTTTAAGGAATTTCATGAATCTAGATGGAGTGGGACATTTTGACAGGTAAGCAGCACTATGTATATGCAATATATAGGATCATTTTTTGTTGGATAAACTATACTTGTTTTGCAGCATTGACAGCTTCAGCAGCATGGTTGGCACAAATTCCTGTTTTAAGTGCAGAGCTACTGGATGCTGCTTAGAGAAAGATAATTTGGTTGTATATTGGGTAAAGTCAAGAAAAAAAGTATTTCTGCTCTGCTACAAATCGCAACAGAAATACTTGCTTTAACCTATTCAAGACCTCAATAGCTATATGAAGGCACTTCTAGCTTTCTTGCCTTACAAACAACCACACCAAATTGATGGAAAATGCTATTTAAAACCATTTGCAAAATATAGCTGACACTGGAGGGGGGCTGACTAAACCATGTTCACACAGGATGTGACAAGATATGCAGGCAGTGCTGTGGCACTTGCTGCAGCTCTAACAGGAAGCCCTGTTAGAGAAGTGGCAGACAAGATTCATGTTTGCTCTAAAACAGAGGTCTGGCAGACCTTCATCTGCCACAAAACTGAGCTAAGAAAAGGATGAATCAGAGCATTTCTCGTGCTGTTCTGAATTGTATTATCTTTAATTCCTGGCATGCAATAGCCCTCTGCTGAAAAGATAACCTACAGCCAACAGTAAGGAGGTTTTAAAATAAAGTACAACTGAAGTCCAAGTCACTGCACATACACAAGGTTACAAGGAAGTGACAACAATAATATGGAGACAGCCAGTGAAAATGGTGCACAACAATATAACAACAAAATAGTGTTTTCCACTTGTTTTGGATCAGAAAGTAGAGATGAAATACATATTCAACAGTCTGATAAAGCTGTATGTGGTATGATTTTTTTATAGTTCGTGGGAAAGTTGCAGGACTAGATATATAGTCACACATCCATCTTCTCCCCCCTCTTATTTTGCACAGTTATGTTCAAACACTCGACAGACACCATGCTGGACAACACACAGTTTGTCAGTGACAGCCTGGATACAGGAATCAGTAATCTGTAATCAGATGCTCCCCTGTGGTTAAGTGGGGTTACTGCGAATTCAAAATAAGAAAAACTCTCTAATTTTCCTCTGAATTCATACACCTTCAAAGCATCGACAGCTAGCAGAAAAAAATAATAAATCCTTACGGATGACCGTTACGGAAGAATCACGCTCCTCCCCACACGGAATGGTGTGAGGGAGGATGGTGTTAAGCAGGGGGTGCTCCCGAGGAGGAGGCTCAGAGCCCACTCACCTCCCCAGCGCTGTGGCTGCGCTGGCGGGTCAGGTGCTGCCGATGGACCAGCGCGCTGGTGGGCCTGCTGCTCTGCAGGGGCAGCCGCGGGTCGATGAACGTCGTGGTGCGCGAGTTGTGGTCGACAAAGAACGCCTGCAGGAGGACAGAGGGCACAGAATTCAGCACCGGTACTTTTTTTATTAATTATGTCTGAGGTTAATGCCTGTTGGGGATGTAGGTGGCATTCAATCAGGTGGGTTGTGGAAAATCTGTTAGTGTGGCTTGCATTTCCCTTCTGCAGAAGGAGGATAACACTCTTCCATCCCACCCAAGGCATGAATTGTTTAATGCCTTACTTTTGTTCCTGTCTATAAAGTCCTTTGAAATGCTCATCTGACAAGCATCGGAAGTGGGAAGCTTTATTATGACTGTTAAGAGAAGACTTGAATATTTAATAAAAGCAATCCTGGTGTAGTCTCCTTCTCATCCCCTTATAAGCATCTAAAACGGCGTCATTAAGTGGCAAACCCATTACCTTTTGTGAAGTATTTACCGTATAATTATGAACACAATTGGCTGTATATATGCCAAGTGTATGCTTGCATCTAGTGATGAAATATGATTACAGATCAACAGGCATTTCTGCCATATTCCTGCTACAACTATTCTAAGTTCACTGACCTCTTTTTCTAAAAACCAAAACAAAATGCAAAAAAACCCTAAACCCTAAAGCATCATCCCAAACAAAAAAAAGACCTCTGAAAACCAAAAAGAAAGGCCAGCCAAGAACACAGACATGATGGCAACAAAGAAATTTAAATAAGGCAATTGATGAGAACAACCACATATTGGCCTGCCAACCATTTGCTGAAAACAAGGTAACAGAAACATGTATCCTGGAAAATTAAAACCTCCTAAAATTCTACCCCATTTGAACCAAAAAGGTTTCTAAGCCCTGAAATTTAAACTTTTTGCAGCACCAGTGTTGCACTTGGAAACCAGCACTATTCTATTTCAACACACTCCACGTTTTCTGTCACAATCCTGGAAACATGTGGAAGTGGCAAAAAAAAAAAAAAATCTTTGTTTTGAGCAAGAGAATTACAGGAAAGTGACATCTGGTTTGAGTAATCAAAGAATTTGGACCAGCAGAGAGGTGGTCAGGGACTGCGGGAGCCATTTCTGTGTTTGGCTACCAGTGAGGTACTTCAACCACAGTTCCACAAACAATTTATTCCTGTGGTGTCAGCAAAAGAAACATTCTCATCTTTCCCCCTCCTGACCACTTGTTTCATCCCCTGTGTGCCCTTCCTGCCTTGTGCTGGCACAAGTGTTTGTGTAGCCATGCAGTGAACCCATCAGGGAAGCTGGTCCAGGCTAAAATTACTCTCTTTTTGTCCCTCTCCCTGATGGCTCCTCTAACCTTGGTCAGCTCACCAGGGATGAGAGGAGAGCAGAACCACTCTTCTGGCAGAAACACCAGCTTCTAGTATTCATGGAATCATTGTTTCAGACTGCTTGGGAAAACCAGACCAGAGAAAATGCAATTCTTCTGACTGCTGTGAAGGTAGGTAGACAAACCTGTGCATCATGCTACACAGCAAGTAAATGTCATTACAGACTGCGGAGGGAGAAAATGTTCATACTTCCATCTCCCAAGGAAGGAGAAGCATATGGAGAGACACTACAGTTGCAGAACCCAAAAAATGCTCCAGAAAAGAGCACCAAGCTCCTATAGCCCCAACAGCAATCACCTGTACCTGTAGTTTGTGCCTACAAGGAGGGAATCCCATCACCTGAGCAGTAAAAATCTCGTTCTAACCATCTGACATAGTCACAGATATGCAAGTGAAACTATTTCACAGTTCAAACATTGTAAAGTGTATTCAAAAAAGGAAATTTTAATTGCTACATCTGAGCCTGATGCAGGACTTGTTTACCTTGACAATGATGCCACCCTGCAGTGCAAGTATACAGATTAGAGAATATAAAACCAGTGAGAAAGAATGAAAACCATCATGAAGTTTATATTTGGGGCTTGGCAGATGACTGGAAGAGACTGCTGGAATACAGCCAGTCTTTCTGAAAATTTTGCTCCTGATTGGTAAGATCTATTTACTTTATTAGCAAGTGGTTGATTTAAGTCTTTTAAGGGTTTTTTTAAGTCTATTTTATCTAGTCTGGGTACATTTGTAAGATGTAAAGCACTTTCAGCAAAACACAGGTTGATGTCATTAAGTCGACACCATGTTGTAAATAATTTATTAAAAAAATCCTGATTCAATATAGGAGGTAGTGATCTGAGAAACTGATGAGCACAAGGCCTTCTTAGCACTGTGGGGTTACCTTGCCCTGATGGTCGTGTTTCATTTCCCAACCCCTGGGCAGCTCCAGCTGTTTGTTGGCAAACATGTTGAGGAAGCCCACCAGATCCCGGTTGTGCTGGTAGCGCTCGAAGTGGTGGGTGTCCCGCCGGACTTTGGTGATCATGTGCTTCAGACACGTGTTATTTGTAAACATGCGGTAGGCACTCTGAGAAACACACAACAGCAAAGCCTTGTCAAAGAGAAAACTGCTCTGACCACAAGAGACAGCCCTGTCCATTGTAACTGGGCCTGCAAAAGAAGAGTCACTCATTCCATTGCTACTCCTTATGCTATAAATCCCATTACACAAAGAAATATTGAGGGGGACCTATGCAAAAATAAGCACTGAAGAACAGGCAAAAAAGGAAAAGATATATATTGACTTTTTTTTGTTCAATGTGACCTCTAATATACTTTGATATAAAACCAGGCAAGCTGGGGCAAACAAATATTGCCATTAAGCAGCAAGGTCTTTCTCAGAATTGTGTCTCATCCTGTGCAAGGTGCAGTAAGAAAGCTATTGCTTCCATAAACAAATAATTTTGTATCGTAAAAAAGATGAAGAATTGAGTGGAAAATAAAAATTGCCATCGTGCGGAGCTAGGATGGCCCTGATAGCCCAATAATTTGAGGGGATAATGATGAGTGAATATAGCCTCCCTGTCTTCTATCATCAAACACTATTTGTACACAAAACAACTGCATTTATAAGCACATATTTATGAAAGCCTTTGAGCTGTAGCCACCATACTCACAGGGTTAGAATGCAGCACTGTAAAGAACTCTGGGCTGATAAGGAATTTCACAGGGGGAGACTGGAGCAATAAAGTAAGTCTGGATCTGGAGGTAGAGTGAGGCAGCACATTCTCTCTTCGAAAATCTAAGAGCAAATAAATGACAAAGACTCTCAGCAGTTATTACCAAAGCATCCCTGCAAACAACTATACTGATGTGAATCACACAAACAAGCATTAAGTACACAACTATTTCGGATTTACTCTGGATTGTCCATGAGTGTACCCAAATTTCTTCTAATATAACACTGAAGTTTCTGACAATGTTACAATTTTAGTTAGTAACATTTGCTTGTGGCTTTTGGTAAATAATCATTAAAAAAAAAGAAAATTGCATTTAATTATTTGGGTTACCAAGTTTGTGCCTATGCATGAGATGCAAGAAAGTCCCCTGGGAATGTCTGCTATACTGTAGCTGTATGCAGGTTGAGTTATTTTTTAAATGCTAACTAATGGATATAAATGTCGTTGTACACTTATAAATATTTCATTCCTTCTTAAAAAAACAAACAATAAATCTGCCATTACCACAGCCCCAGTCTTGGTATAGTATTGAAGCAGCTTATGTAAGTAAGAATCAGGTTGCCAAGGAAGTACCTTTCAAGTTTCAACTTCCAATAAACATTTGTGTCTTCTCCTAGCAACTACAGAAGTGCCCTGATTTTTCTTCAGTACCAAGTAGGAAGAGAAAATACACCAAGAGGTGTTTGCTGCAATATCAAAACTGTTGCCCCCAATTCTCTTTGAAGATATTTGGAAGCATATTTTTAATGTAAATCAAAAACTGCAAGTTCAGATTTGGTCTTCAGTGATATTACACTAAAATGTGTGCTGCCATCCACATTTCAGTTTCTTTCTTTTTTACACATTGCAGTATGTGCACGCTTCTCCATCAAACGAATACTAATCATGTAGACCACAGCTATCATGGATATAAAAGATCGTAACACACATGCAGTGCAAGAAGAAAGGCAGTGAATGAGACTCTAAACTGAGGGAAAAGTAAGAAGAAACAACAAAATAAGAGGATAACAAAGGTAAAATTCTAAGTATGCATAGGTAAATATTATGGAAAAAGGGAATGGAGAAAATAAACACATCAGAGGAAATCAGGAAGTGACAGGGTGTCGCTCTATGACATCACAAATGACACAAGACCTCTTAGGTGAAGTTGAATCTGACTCTGCCTTTATTTTCGGAGCGTTTGCTTTTGTACTATTGTACAGAAACACACGGATTGTATAATAAACCTTTCAAACCCTTTCAACCACGTTGGTCAAGCTAGAGGCACATCAAGAGAGTCCCTCCTTAGGAGAAGAGTGTAAACATCTTGTCCTGTTTCTAGAAATTTCCTGGGAAAGGAATTTTCAAGGTCCAAGGCACACGGATCAGGGCTACAAGAGGGTAACTGGTAAAATAAATGAACAAGAGGATTTTTAGAAACACTACTTAAACAATAGACCTCGAGCTGTCCCACATGGAGCATGTCATGAATGGGGTGAAGGCAGAGTGGCACAAAGGCTCCTGAAGCTGTGCCTGAATACTTGGGCTGGGAGTGTCTTGCAGACACAGCACTGAAGTTTTATGTGAACTCTGTACTGGTACAAAACTTTCACACCCTGGAAGATGCTGTGACATGCTGCAGGTAATTCCTCTGACATAGTTTGGGCAATCTGGAAACCAGAATGGGTCACCAGGTGGGTTTTTATTGCAGTTTGAGGCTTATGAATTTGGTTTATGAAATGTTTATTCAGCTGAATTTGCTTAAAGCCCATTTGTGTGTAGCACAAACCATCTGGCTGCACATGCACAAAGATAGAAAAGGAAACAGCTACAACAGAAGTGAAGACTACAAGTAATAAAAGGGAACACTTGGGTAAATCTCAAGATCTGCAATGACTTGAAACTCGAAAATGGGTGACACTGCTCGCATATCAGATTAATTTAGGAGAGACTTTTATAAGAGTATATCAAGAGCATCTAGAGACAAAGCCAAAGCACATGACGCCACACAGCTGTGCAAGGCACTGGATGGATAACAAACTTTATAAATGGGTTAGTAAATTTTTAGTAGGAAGATGACCAAGGAGAGAAATGCTTAGTGAAAAGAAAAAAAGTAATGATGTTCAGAACTCAAAAACAGGTCTTTCTTCCTATCTTCATTTCAAAGGTTAACACTGGCCAGACTATCAGAAGAATGAAAAAATGGGGGTGAGAGAAAGCAGGTTAAAGATCATGGTGCAAATGAAAGGTTTTCAAGGCCTTTAGGTCAGGTGACATGCACTTGAACAGGTAGGAAACAAGGTGGAGCAATTGCTGAGACATTGGTGGCTCTTTCAGAGGTCTGAAGGAGTTCACAGAAGGAATGGGAAAATGCTGTAAGAGTCCACCAAGACGTTTGGCTAAGATCTCTCTGCATCTGGTCCTGCTCATTATTTCTACTAATGACCGGATAGGGAAGACAAAACTGGCTCCAATTAGGAGATTCTGCATTACTTGGACAGGAGGATGGACAAGATTCAAAACCACAGGGGCACATTAGAAAAGTACAAAGATCTGTGTGCAGGTAGGGATAATCAACTCACAAAGACCAGATGAAAAGAGACATTTGTGCCAAAGTTCTGCACACAAGGATCAGGACCTGATGAAAGACTGAACACTGGTTAGTGTCAAACTATTAAAAAAAAAAAAAACAAACCCGAAACCAACCAAAAAACAAACCTTCTTTAGGAATGTACAAGGAGGGTTTATTTAAGACACTTCCACAACCTCTTCAGTACAGCAGAGCCACATCTTTGATTTTTTTAAATATTCCTCAGAATATTCAATACAATCCTGAGTAGGCCAAAAAACTAATTTGAGACCTAAAACTAGAAGTCACAAGGAAGAACTAGGAAGCAATGGATTTAAGGGGATATTATAAGAAGAATGATGAGTAGACTGTTTAAAAAAGTTAAAGAATGTCCCTCAAGTGGAGAACTCATGAGACAGCAATTGGCAAGTATGGCCTAGGAACAGCTCATCCAATCTATCTACAGAGATGTAGTCATGACTGCCTGAGGCCCTTTCTAGTTCTACATTCTACTATTCAAACTGCATTAGCAGAGTCAAAATATTTGTAAGCCAGACCACACAATTTTATATTTTTTCACTGCAAATGTCCTGCTTTCTAAACCAGTTTGGTACTGACAGAAAAGTGCTCTAAATCTCACAATCTTCTCTTCAGCATATTGAGCAGGCTGAGTCATAACCTTCAAAACCAGACAGCAATGAAAACAAATGGCTTCATTTTCACACAGGCTTTCAGAGGAAGAAGTTAGGGTTTGCCTTATGTACTCTCACTAAACCATCTACAAGATGAGTGCTGTCTTCTTTGGAGAAGGGGAAAAATGATTTTTTTTTAACCTGAATTAGAATGGTGAAATTCAGCTTCCTCTGCAGCTCCATCCACGGCATTCGTGTGCTCTTCAGGCCTGTCATTTGTCATTGTTCTTCGGATGCTCTGGTACCTAGGGTTGGAAAACTGGACTTTACATATAGTATATGGTAACTATGACCCAATTCTGGCTCTGAGGGAGCCTGCCCATATTTTCTGCCATGTAGGTTAATATATATTGACCTCTGATTTCTGCATGAACAGCCTTTTGAATTTCTGACAACCATTATCAGATGTATCACTTCTGGTCCCATAGTTCCATCACAGATGGAACACCAAAGTCCTGGAAGCTGACATGCAAACTAAAAGCAACAGCCACATAAAAATAACCACCCAAGGCCAGCTGTGGGAGCAGCTATGGCCTCGTCTCCACGCTCACTCTTGCAATGGTGAACGCAGCTTTGCAAGCAGACAAAATCCACAAGCATCAAGGGTAATTCTTACCGGCGATTCAGCTGCTCCATCTGCTGGATGGAATTTGACCTCTGCAGAATCTGGGGGGCTGGGGGAGCTGTGGGGCGCTGCCACGTTGTTGTCCTGTTCACGTGGTCCACGTAAAAAATCCGTCCGTGGCTGTCAATTCGAGCCTCCCAGTCTAAGGAGCAATAAAACACTGTCAACTATGGAGGGCCTGGGGTTTGTTCACTGATTTCTTGGAGCTCTGTCACTTTTGAACCCTATGTATTGTTTCAAGTCTCTATAATAATAATAATTACTACTACAACACAGACATATACACATGTATATAAGAAATACACATCTGTACAGAAACAGACATGCCTGATTCTTAGACACTTGCAGCTACAGAAAGCATGCAAACCTTTTAGCACATCAGTTGAAAAACCGTCTTCGAGAGCTCAGAAGGTGTCTAGATGATACTATCTATATTGCAAGTTTAAGTAAAAGTAGTATCTGATGACAAAATAAAAAACACTCAAGTTGTTAAACCAGAGTTTGTAAACAAAATAAAACACCTAAGTATTCCAGAAGAAGAGAATTGTTCATTGGGGGAAAAAAAAAAAAAAACCAAATAACAAAAAACCCCAAAACCCCTCAAACCCTCAGTTTACATTTGTGAATTTATTATCCTGCTTGTCAAGCCCTAAACCACTGTATAATAAGGTGGGATTTTTCTTCTTGTGTTTATGCCCAATTCTGACACAGTCATCATATCTTTAATATGCTCTTGCAGAAGAAAACCTCTTTTTCCTGCATTTAATTTTAAGTACACAAGTTTAAACACTTGGGCAATGGCTTCCAAAGTAAAGAATCTGCATCAGCGTTGTGATGGACAAGGCTGTCTACTGCTCTGTTCCTATATAAAGCTATATTTGATCAAATCACTTTTAATCAAATGTATTACAAACAGCTTGCTGAACTGCAAAATTGTCATTGATCAAGATTTCATTGTCAAGCTTTGTTAGTTTTTCCCCAGGAATGCAGGAACTGGAGCATACTGTTGCACATTATAGGCAGAAATAAAAGATGAGCGTTTAAACTGTTTCTCTCGTTCTTTAACTTGACCTAACACAGGACTGAAAGAAATACACATTTTTTTTCCTTACTTTGAAATTCTGGTGAAATAACAAACTGAATATAACCCAAATTAGAAAAGAATTACAGTTTACAGCTCAAAATCATATTCTTAATATTTTCTCTACTTTTCCAGAATTAAAATATTAAACCTGTCACACATCTGAAAGCAGAGCTTTGGAGAAAAACAAACCCTGAATCTAGGCAATGATTAGTAGACTTTATTCATATTATCAAATGATTTATTTACATAGAGATTGTTTTAGGCTGTGACTGTAAAGGGGTGATGTATATATGCATCAAGCCATATATGACTGTGCAGAAACCCAGCAAATGTCAGAAATGTTAAAATACTACACAGCCAAAGCTTTTTCCACTAACATTTCAGCAGTTTTTCCAAGTAGTTATTGTACTGTATAGTTTTCTTCTGAAACCACAGAACTGGACCAGCTATCTCTGTGTATTTCTGAAATGTTTGTCTCCCAGACACAGTTTTGTAAAATGTAGAACTGGTATAATAGGGTGCAGTTAATTAACTCGAAGATCCACACACAGGATTAATCTGATTATAACAGAACCAGCAGGGATCACAACCATATCATCATCCTGGCTTTCCACAGAGTTATATCTGTGTTCTGCTATCAGGCCCCTTGCAGTTACTTGCTCCAATTACAGAGCAAACACAGTCCCATACCATACTGCAAAACAGGGATCTGTTAATTTTACACTAAATATCTTAATTCTCAACTCCTTTAAAGTAACAGAGCTTTGCATATAGACTTCAGTGGGTCCGAATTTACTTTTTTTTTTTTTGCATATTTGGTTTAAAGCAATGTTTGCCTATCAGCTGTGTACCATTTTTTGGGGGGCGGGGGGGGAGGACCTTTCTTTGAATACCTAATACTGAGTAGATTTTCACTTCTCAAAGTTTAAGCAAGTAATAAGTTCAATAATTGAGAGCAATGCATTTTTCATATGCATTAGAGAAATTACAATTCGTTTGTTAAAGCTCACCTAACTGTTGCTTAATGACCAGGTGTATTTTAATATAAAATCTTCATTCTTCCTCAAACAATGCAAGGAAAGCACAGACACCTTTAAGTTAATCTGCAGATATGAAAGATGTTATATATTCCTTTTTAAATCATTACCACACAGGAAGTATTCAGATTTCAGAGTGTTTGACACCTTGCTGTGCCTCACAAGCACTATCACCTCCTCTCCTGCCCCTGTGCCCTGCACACAGGAAAGGCAGCACTGTCTCTGCAGGAGGGACACTCAGCAAGTCTGTGTGCACCAGGTGTAATTATCACAACAACAACATTGGACTCAACCATCAGCACACTCCTCACTTCCAACTTCTCAGCTGCTCATTCTCAGTTCTCACATTCAAAAAGGAAATGCAATGAGCTCTCAGTAATGAGGCACAGGCAGCTTATCCCCCAATTAAAGCACGGAGAAACTCACTTGGTGGCAGAGCCTCATCCACTCTCTGGTAGCGGCTAACGTCCTGACGCACCGAGGGCAGGGACCTCAAGGGCTGATGGCCATTGGCAGGAGAACCTGGAATCAAAACACACACAAATTATTTTCTTCAGTCAAGGTAGGGAGGCCCTAGATTTGCCTCTCAACTGAGCAAGCTGTGTGAAGGCTTCTACAGGACTATGATATTTCAGGATATATCTTAACAGTCATCTGTTGTTGGGGTCAAAATAAGTTATGCTGACAGTTCTAGGCAAGTGACTCCTTTGGGATGTCCTGGCTCTGGAAACATCACCTCTGGGATGTGCAGCATCCATCTGTGAGCAGCCAAAGCCAGGGCATGGAAACAACCTGTGCCTGAGCCATACCTCAGGACAAAGTTCCAACTGGCCTTGTCAGAAACCTTAAAGAGAGGGAGCTGTGTCCTTCCTTGCTGCAGCCAATGATGCAATCTGACCCCTAATAAAGAGTATCCTAAATGTCTAGAAAATGCTGTAAAATATTGACAGTATTTGAAATAGACACCAAAATTATTACTTCTAAATCAACAACCTGTTTATGAAGAAATTATTACTTATATAGAGCTCTTGGTATGTTATGAAAAAGATGCATTCGGTAACCCAGTTGGTTGGATACATTTCAGTCCCTGAAGAAACTGAACAGATAATCCATTATTAAAGTTGCTTGGAAACAATTCATTAGGGACATATTTCTACTTTCAGTGATTTTAGTGAGACAGAAAATTCTCAACTGTTAAAATAATCTTAAAATCAGTAAGAGTTTTACAGTGTTAACTTGGATAACACATTCCTCTTGCCCCAAGGTTCCAGTGTACTAGGATCCATCTGGACAGAGAAGGAACTGGGAAAAGTTAGGTAAAGAGCCTGAAGTTGACCCAAAAAAAATATTTTTCCTTTCCTCTTTCTTTTGATTACCCTTATGTTTTAATGCTAATATAAAGTATTCAAAATAAAAGAGCCCAATAAAAATTCTATTTTGCATTTCATACTTTTGGGGAGTTTTGTCCCTCATTACCATTTTCATTAGTGAGCAGGGTAATGTTGTGGAATTCTTTCCTTCTCTTCATCCTCCTCATTACTCTCTCAAGAATTAAAATACATCCAATTTTAAAGTAAACACATTTTGGATATTTCAGGTAAAAAAAAATCTTGAAAGATAATGAAATTGAGGAGTTAACAATCTTTGTTTTCAGATGCAGTAAGGTCACTCCAGAAAGTGCCTCCTGCAGTTGTTACCTCCAGTAGCTCCTTCAAGCTGTGCTGTGGCACCCTCACAAGCCGCCTGTGCTCCTTCGATTTCTTCATCCTGAGACTGGCTCTGGGCAGCTGCTGCCTGCAGGCTTCTCCTTCTTTGCCAGATTTCTTCTGCTTCCTCTCGGTCTTGCAGTTCACCCGCCTCAGCCTCCTGCGCCTCCTCCTGAGGCACCTGCACCGCAGGCAGAGAACCGGCAGCACCCGCAGGGTCCTGTGCTTCGGCACCCGGCTCCGCCGCAGCCGCCTCGGGGGCACAGGCTGCCTCCTCTTCCTCCTGGGAAGAAAAGGCCGGGGTCTCGGGAAATCGGGCGCTCTCGCAGGAGGAGCAGCGCATCTCCACGGAGGAGCGCCGCACCGTCGCGCTCTCGTTGCAGGAGCTGTCGGCGCCCTCGGCGTCGCTCTCGCCCTCGGGCCGGGTGCTGGCCTCGCTGACGCTCTCGGTGCGGGCCGGGTCGCTCTGCTCCGTCTCTGACGACAGCTGCGAAGGCTCCGAGCCTTGGTCAATGGACTCCGTTTCGCTGACGCCCCTTCTGCTCCCGCCTGCGGCTTCAGCAGCTCCCGTGTCCGCACCGCCGGGAAGCTGCTCTGCCTCCGGAGGGGCAGAGGAGTCACTGCCGGCCTGCTCTGCCGGGGCTTCAGCCTGGGAACCCTGCAGGCTTTCACCTCCTTCCTCTGGAGGTGGAAGCTCTGGGAGAGAATCTTGCTGGTCTTCAGTTGATGGCAAAGGAGCATCAGAGGCTGAAACCCTTTCACTCTCTGCAAGCCCTGGCATTACCTGATCTGATGAGGAACTTACTTCGTTTCTTTCAACATTTCTGGTAGCACCATTAAGCATTACTAAACCACCATCATCTTCCAAAGAAGATGGAAAACCCAGGTCCTGATGCAACTCGTGCTCCTCTTCATCTGAGTCAATGTGAAGCATAGCATTAAGTCTTGTGTCAGTAGGGAAGCTACTCCTCAGTTTTGGGGAGGCTCCTCGTGGACGGTCAGCAGATGTCCCTGGTCTGGGATGGTTATTGTGTTCTATTGCATCGAGATAGTCATTTAGTGAGTCCTGGCGCCCTCTGGGAGGGGATGATCTTGAAGCACCAGAGGTCAGCTCATCCTGGTCCGTCTCCAGAGTCCTACTAGTCCTTAAAGAGTGTCTCAAGATTGTGTCTCCAGAAGATTCCTCAAAGACTGGGCCATTGGAACACACCGTGGATGTATCATGATGTCCTGCTGGCATATCCTCATCATCAGAGGGGCTCCCCAAGTCTCCATTTACAGAGTTGGTTCCTAGCAAAGTGCCAACAGTTTCTGGTGAAGCATCTGCAGAGACAGAAAGACTGAATGTGAAACACAGAGCAGCAACAACACATAGTTCCTTCTACTTAAACTATATAAAAACGCACATTCTTGAAGATGCTTGCTTACTTCAATCAGAAAACTAAGTGAAGAATCTTCAACCAAAACAACAGAGGCATCAACAGTGTTGCAACATCAGATACAGAGTTTTCTCTCTAAGTCTGCACTCTTTTGTAGGTTATAGAAAAACTAAGAGGTGTGCAGTATGACTTTAAAGGATTCTCATTTTGCTTTCAAAAGACAGAACACTGCCAAGCATAAAATTAGAATCATAAGCAGATTCATGTAGAATCTATCCAAGAAAATCAAAAACAGTATCCTAAGTGTTGGTGGTTTTGGAACTGCCATCTCCAAGGCAGTACCTGCCATATCTAAATTTTGATTCCCAGTAGAAAAATCTGTACTAGGGGGACCATACATGAGTAAGAAAGTATATTAGGTTCTCAATAACAGAAAAGCCTGGACACAGAAATACATAAAAACTCTCTCCATACAACTATCTGGAGATCCAGATCATTGACAAATTTTACCTTCATGAACAGAAGATGTGATTTCCACTTTGAACTGGAGATATCCACTAACATGATCAGCTGGGAGCCTTCTGCCAAGATTATAGCTGAGAACCTGGTCTCTGCAAAATCAAAAATACTGAGGTTTTAAAATTTTTGCTGGTTTCATGTTTTTCATTTAATTTCTATTATGGTCTTAATATCGGCCACATACTCCGGTTTGCATGGAAAAGCACAAACACAAACAGAGGTGTAAAATACCTTTATTTAACAGATAAAGCAGCCTAAAAAACTATGTTTTATCAATTCCAAATAGAGATTGTGCCCACCAATTCTTGTACATCCCTAAATATCTTAAGTTCTAAAGAAACCAAACTGCAAAGATCCCTCTCTACTAACCTCCTTTCCCCAACAACATAGTGTTTTATAATTAACAAAACCTTTCTGCCCCCTTGTGGTTTTTACTATGTACAAAAGTCATAAATAGTTATTTTTCATGTTCAACAAAGCACTTCCACATTCTGATTTAGAAAACCTATTAATGCTTGAATTTATCTTTAAATACATTCTTAAGAGTTGTTAAATGCAGTGGGGCTCAGACTAGATTAGACACTTGTATCAGCTTGAGACTTTGGATCAGATCCCAGGCTGTACATTCTTATTTAGGCACAGCCAGAATTCACAGCCCCAGCTCCCACCAGCACAGCTGGGACAGCTGAAGGAAGAAGAGGGAGCTACTAAAAACCTCCATAGGAAATTATTGTTATTTATGCACATAACTTTATACTGCTATAAACACCTCTCCTTTACTGGGAGCACTCCTATTGCAAAATAAACCAAATGCAGTTATGACTGAAATAAGCTGCAGTAGTTTGCATAAACTTTTAGGGGAAAAAAAAGCCCTGAGTGGACAAGCAACCTCCCCTCCCCATGCTGCTCTACAGCCCACAGGACAGCAATTTATTGCAGTAGTGTCTCCAGGACCTGTCACAGATTCCTCACTCTGAACTCCAACTACAAGTCTTCAGTTAGACATTTGAGGCCTCCAGTTTTTATATAAGTTTTATTTTACTCCAGGCCTTTCAAGAATAGAGGAAACGACGACATGAATAATGTCTTCTCTGTATTCAGCTGAATCAATTCCAGATGATTCTCATGCTCATTTATCATGTTTTCCAGGAAATTAAAAGCCACTGGACATTTCATTACACAAACTTGTGAGCTATGACTACAGCTAAAAGTGGGGCAGAATTTGTCTAAACGTGGCTGGTTCTGAATTTCACATTTTCATTCATTAACAATCATCCTTGACGTCACCCAAATGACGGTGTTATACTTGCTTGACAAAATAAAAATGCAAGAGAATTAGCAGTTAATTGTATATTTGGTACATTTTTGTTTCATGTCTACATTAACCACTACTTTACCTTGCAAAACCTTTGGTGAAATATTGTCTGTCTTTACCCAAAAACTGAAAATGGAGAAGTATCTTACAGATGAAGAGGCAAAACAGATTTAATGTCATTCCTAACAGCAGTATGGCAAACCAACCAAATACCCATATTCTTAATACATATTTCTTATACTACCTCTCCTTTCCTAAAAAGATTTGATGTATCAGATATGTAGAACTCCACTGTAGAATGTGGAGAAGAAAACAGGAAATGTCTTCCAGATTAATGGTTTGAAAAAAACAGAGGTGAGAACTGATGAACACAGCAAATTGGCAATTTCCACAAATCACAGCACCAGGAATCCCGGAGCAAAAGAACATTTTGGTGTTCAGCAAGGAAATAAACACTCCGTGCTGGGTTTTAAACCAGCCTGTATCACAGTGCTATTTTTGAGTGTATATGAGTGTGCAAATTTATTAGAAAAAGCTGCTTGTTCAACCAAACACAATTGTTGAAACTCAAGGTGAGGCACTTCTTAGAGAAGTTATATTGTGTATATACCTGCACTGTTCTTGGATACACTACAAAACAAATGGACAGGCTTGTTTAGAAAATGTTTTTTAATCAATTCTGTGTCAGAAGGTATCATCAAAATTTTAAGCTACTCTTACAATTTTACTCTTCCTTTACTTACCAGTGTAGACACCTCTTTGAAAACGTAAAGCTGAAAACTGTTTTCAAATAGAATTTGATTTTCTCCCCTTATGCAACTTGTTACTTTGGGGGGAATATCTGTGAAAAAGGAGGCCAGTTTGTATAAGTGTGATGACACTGCCATGCCCTTAAGGTTTAAAGAAGAAAATATGCATTTAATTTCACCATCATTCCTCATGGGCCTAATCCAGTGGCCTTTTAAAGTCAATGGAGACACATTAACTTTAGTAAACTGTGAGGCAGGGCCTTTACAAAAGGCATGCACAGAAGGTGAATTTTGTGTCCCATCAGTGAGCTATTCCTAACAACAGGAAGTTTTAATTGTTTTCAGAGAAGCACTCTGAAAAATAGTCACAGCCTTGCAGTTCTGGCCAATTCACTGAAGGGATATTACACCTCTGATTACTGAACTGAAAATTAAAAAGACTTGAGCTGTACAAGAAGTCAGTGAATTATACCTGCTTGTTCTAAAAGATTTGCACACAATCATGTAGTAGTGTGATAATGCCTTGCTTCTTGACTAGCTAGCCAGAGGGTAACGTTTCTTGTGAACAATATTTTTAAAAGAAATTAAAGAAATTAAGCTGAAAAAAAAAAGAAAAAAAGATAGACACACATCAACACAAACATGAGTACATGTATTCAGGACAGGGCTAGAAACTTTGCCATTTTCCAGTCAGGCAATAAAGCTGTTAACATTACAATATATTTCTTAGTACAGATGTAGTAAATATTTGCTGGTCTGTACCAGTAAGCCAGAAAGGCTGCTCTTAGCTCTCAGTACCATAGGTGCTGAGTGTTCCTGCTGAACACAAGTTAACATTAGGAATGTGCTCATTTACCCAATTGCATGTCTCTCCAATAGTCTCTGAACGGGTATGGTTAACTTCCCAAGGAAGCGCTTGATGATCGGACGACTCTTGGCAAATTTGTCTTTAACCTCAATTTCCAGGACATCTGTTAGAAGTGCAACAAAAGAATATTTCTGGAAGGAAAGAACATATTTGACACCATATCAATACACCTTTATTTAGAAAGAATGTACTTAATTACTACTAATGTGCAGCGAACTCCAAAAGTAATGACAACTGCTGATGACAGCAGTTTCCATATGGCAAAATAATGTCAACATCATTAATTAATGAATTCTTGCATTTTTAACTAGCTTTTTACTGTTCCTCATTCCCTTTCACTGTTTATTGAAAAGAATTGCTCAGTAAGAAACTGCACTGCATAAAAGCACTTTCAGGGTCTATGTTAGAAAGTAGAAAGCCATGTATCCTACTGCTTGCTTCTATTTGCATAGGGGAAAGCAAAAAGAGAAGGAATCCTTGCTGTACTCTGGCAGGTCAATGCAGGAGGAAGGAAGTAAGTGTCTCACTCCAGGCTGTGCTCAGAAGAATCTCCCTCCCAACACCATGCTTTGCATTCATGTTTTGTACGCATGACAGGAAGTCAAAAGGGCAATGGGTACACAGTACATTCAGGAGTAGCATTACTAGAGGAGAATTTTCTATGGAGTTTTGCCTCAACATTGACCAATCTTCTCAGTAAACTCCAAGAGAAGCTTTTCCTGCACTTGGGGCCTTTAAACAATATAGTGCTAATTTACAGAAAACATTAAGAAATCTGGTAAAATCATTCTTCCACCTTTCCCTACATGGGAACATGAACACAGTTAATCCCTTCAGCTTTCATTTTCATACATTTTGTGAGTACTTCATCTCTTAGATCTGTTCTGCTTGGCCAAGTCTTGCCCAAAGATGGCCAAAAGATTCAAAAGGGGTACAGGGCAAATGCTAAGCAAGCATGTTGGCAGACACACACGTGTACATACAGTGTGATGATAAATTCCCTTAGGAAAACAAGCTTAGAAACTCAAAATTTGTATTTGTCCTCTAGATTTTAAGATATTCCAAATAAACAAGCAAAGTATGGCACAACCTACTCAGAAAAACAATGTCATCTGGTCCTACTTTTACCATCTGCCACCTTTATGACCTCTGAGCAAATCACAACCTGTGCATGATGCCTAATACACATGTGGTTAGGTAGCTAAAGATATATTGAACAAGGAACAATAGGAGAAAAAGCTCTTCAAGTTCAGCTGTAGGCATCACATAAACATCTTCAAAAAAACCCAATTAAACTGCGTCAGGAATAAAATCCCTTCCTCATGCTGGGCAACTGTCACAACTGGATTCCTCTGATAAACAGAACTAAAAAATTTGTCACTCTCAGTTTGCTATAATATTGCAAATTACTTTGCAGAAAGTATTAGATGTAAAACAGGATCCTTCCTGCACCATTAGGATAGAATATGTAATGGGATCATAACTGCTGTTGTCACAGCATTGCTACAGGGAAGATCCAGCAGCTAAAGCAAGCTGATACAATGGGTGCACCAGTGAACATTATCTCTTTTCTAACAAGATCCAAAGCCAAGGAGAATTGGAGGAGAAAAAAAAAAGGGAGAGAAAAAGAGTAGATTTCCTTTCTATCTACTGGATAGATGGATAGAGAGACAGAAAACTGGAGGATCAGTTTAGAGATCAAAACTTCAAATTTTTAAAAAAATTTAAGACTGTTCACACCTACAGTCTTTCCCACAATCAAGCACCACAGGGCAGTGCTAATGTTGGCCCTGCTCACTTCTGCTTTACTGCTTGCTTGATTTATGACTTGTGGAAACATTTCCCAAAACCTACCCAATTTTCATCTTCCTAAAGAATACATTAACATTCACCACAGTACAGGTTTGCCAGTCCTGAAAGGGCTATGGATGTGTGTCAGCAGTTTCACTTTGCCACACAAACATTTATCTTCAAAAGCACAGGCTTGGCTCTCCTGCATTCAGTGACAGTTGTGGGACTGAGTTCCTTCCATGGGATCTGCACAGTTCACCCAATCCAAACACGTTTGGCAAATTGGCTTCTGCCACACCACCTGTTTGCCCCCCTTGCTGAGTGGTGCTCTAACACCTTCCTGGGTTTTCCTTCCTGCAAGGTGTAGCTTGCAGTGGCTACATCAAAGACCATCCTCTCAGCCTGACAAAACTGAAAATTTGTCACGTGCTACACACCACGAAAATACCATTTCCAAATGAACAGTTGTTGCAATCACTGAGCACAAATGTTCATGTAGTGTAACTTCTCTTAAAGAGTCTTCTCACAACAGAGAATCCAACTTTAATTAATTTATTTTTGCAATTTCAAGAAATCTACAAAGTGGGTGAGTTTGGCTTTTTTTAGCAGAGAAGGGAATGAAAACCTGCCAGCAGCTTAAATACCCAGTTTTAATATGCAGATGATAACTCTTTCTATCCACCAACAGGGTTCCTAAAATTACTAAAATTTCTGTGTCGCTTTAAATAACTAGCTACAAAATAAGCTCACTGCTTTCAGAGGGTGAGGACTAATGCATGAGGAGAAAATGCAAGCCTGGTACACTGCATCAGCTGGCAGACAACTCTCAAAAGGGATACATTACCTCTCTGTGCCAAACAGGATTAGTTGTGTTACTGATGATAGTCGACCTTCTTTCCTGGCCATGGTGAGCAAACGTAGGAAATGTACTTTTCTTGCCTGGCTGAATGGACATCTTTAGATAAGGATCAGGATTGAAGAACATGCCTTTTTTAAGTCCAGCTGCTCTAATATCTATAAAGCAAAACAAGAAGGAAGGAAAAAGGAACTGAGCAAATTAAAGCTAGTTCACAAAGTAGTGTATTCCTAAAATATTACGCAGGAAATCAATTCACCATAGATTACTAAATAAAGCAACTTAAAAGTTCTCACACATTAACTGGATCCAGTGTACAGCAGGAAATCAAGTGTTTTCCCAAAAGAATATAAGAAAGAAAGGTATCAACATCCTCATTTACATTTGAGCCTCCAGTTATTTGTAAAACAAAAGGCATAAACTTGTAGCTCACCTACAAATGCTTTTCTCAGTAAGGTATCTAAGATACTTCCACTCAAAGAAAGAAAAGAAACCCCAACAGAAACAGCCCAAAATGAATCACACAATACTTGTTTTGTTTCTGGGTGAGGAGAGGAGATAAAATCTGTATGGGAGGTAATGCAGTGAACAGACACTTTCCAAAAGTTCAGTCTTTGATAAATGTAATTTACCAAGTCTGCTCTGGACTATGATACAATTTTCTCCCAACAGAGCAGATAATCCATCTCACATAAAAGGAGGCAAAGTTTTCTGAAAAGGCTTCTTTCTTCCTAGGGAAACCCCAGTACTGCAGCCCTCGCCTCTTCCAATAATAAACAATATTTTCCTCAGGAGCATATTGTCATGACTAAGGACTTCAACAATAGTGCAAGCTTCAGCAACAACAAAAATAAAGAGGTACTTTTTTCTATGATATTAGATTTTAAACTTAACTGTGAAATATTTCTCTGTAGGTTTGCTGAAGCACAAGACTTGTGTCTTTTTCCATTAAGTACACCAAGTATGCTGCATGCAACAATCCAACTGGCACATACAGTTTATACGTGCAGGCAGAACTCACTGCTCTAAAATTAAATGCCATACCTGTGGATTTGGTAAAAAAAGAGAATCCTACACAATATTCAGAATTAAGCCACACAGTAGAAACACAATGCAATAAAAAGTCATGTGCAAATAAACAACCCAAAAACATTACAAGATACATGTCACAAGCCTATCAGTCAATACACCTTTCAAAATTATTTCCTGGGACTCCTCAGGCAGAATCACGACTGTCTATTAAACAAAACAGGCTTTTCAGATTCACAAAGCAATCACTTGTACAGTCCACTATGTGAGTCTGCACAACCTATCAGCTCTATCCCAGGTAACTACTGAAAGGCCACTTCAAAAAGCAGTGGATTTTTTTCTGCTCTACCTCTACAATCTCGACATGTTTTTATTGTCAGCTCTTCAAGATGCAGAAGCGAATTTCATCTGCCTTTGCTCAAGCTGAATATGCTTCTGTCTCACACAAGATTTCCCTGGAATAAAGTGCTAATCAAAACAAGTGAAGCTGGTAGACTGCACCCCTACAGCTATTTCACTGTAGTGACAGCTTAGCTCTGTTACAAGCGAATTTTTTTTTCCCTTTCTAAAACACCATTTGCAGCTATTGCTTTTTTTCAGTGATGGAGCCAGACTGCATTTTAGTTAGAAGTTATGTTTTCTACTCTTCAATCTGAGAGGAACTGTCGCTTGTGCAAACGAAATTTCCCTAAATTTTTCATGCTGGGATATATCAAATCCATTTCTTTCACTCCTGGAGATCCATGATTCTGGCTGGTTTTCAACCAACAGAAGCTCTAAAGAAATGATATCTTTCAAGCCACTAGAGTGTGCTCCTACAGAGGCTAATGAAGAAAAGCATTCCATCTTTGATGTTATTTAGAACAGCAACTTTTTTTTTTTTTAACAATAATTTGTAGAACACAGAGAAGTGTTGGTTTTTACCTGATAGGGTAAAGCTGACCAACTTCCTAGAGTGCTGGGCTCCAGAAGCACCTTCATCCGTGCCTTCTACTCCCATCTGAAGAAAAAAAAAGAAATATACCACAGAAGTTTTCATCTGCTTTGTACATGCTGAGGATGATAACACAATTTTAAGGTACCATGCTAGGGAAGGATCTGACCAAATGCTGTCATTTAGCACAGACAGGCTCAGCCACAGCATTAGTTTACAGCACAATATCTTTTATGTCACACAGTGCTAATATACCCAAATCTTCCAAACAGAACGTGTAAAAACTAAAACACATGCAGACAATATTAATCAGAGAAAACCTGTGTCTTTTACAGCTTTCCCTTTTGTAAAATAACAAACAATGGTATGGATTTGTAATACACATCCAAGCACTGAGCTGTCCAGTGACAGCACATGTAACTTTTGTCACTTTCCACAAACAGATAATTTAGTGTGCAACAAAAAAAAAAAAAAAGCAAAGAGATCAAAGTGAGACTAAAAAAGCTTTCAGCTCTGTTAACAAAAGCTCCTTTTAAACAGAAAAGCACATCAGACATCTAAATATAAATGTGGTCTAAAAGCTTATGCCTCACAGATTTTGAGGTTTGGTTTCCACTGGAATCCCTCATTAGGTAAAGCACTACTTCAGAATAAAAGTTTCTCATGTATTAATGTCTGTCTCCTTCAACTAGCAGAAGGATTTGTCTTTCAAGACAGAGGAGATGTGCATCCAGCGGAATAATCTATCACAGAGACGTCAATGGAGAGACCTTTGGAGACAAATGTTTCCTGGGCAGGCACTGCACTCACTCCTAGGCAGGAGAGGTGACACAGAAAAAGTTTGAGCCAAACACAGTGCTGAGGATTAATACCAATGACAGAACAGGATCTGATCTGTTGAATGATGCAAATAAGCTGAACAAAAATGGGCACACCTGTGTGCATACATGAAGAATGGGAGGCAGCCCTGAGCAGCTGAGCAGTGGTTTGAATTCACCAGATGGATAAATGACTCCAGAGCTGCGATAGCCACAGGGAAGCTGCTCTGCATTCATTGAACACATAATCATTCCTTTTCATATTGCTTTAAGCTACTTAATAATATAATTTCAAATAGTTCCCACGATGATCAGCAAGCACATTGGAATTTCATTTGAATTAGCAAACGTGTGGATTTCCCCAGACAAAGTGATGAAGAAACAGCCATGATGTTGGACCCTGACATCCTCGTGGACCTCAGTGGTCATGTGAGGGCACCGTGCCAGCAAGCCCTGCCACTCGCCAGCCAGTCCATTCCCTTCCCTCATTGATGGCTTCGTGGGCACTTCCCACCTCTCAGGGCAAGACAAGCCTGGCCAGAGTGCTCAGAACTATCCCTTCTCCACCCACCATGACATTATTATGCCAGTGATTTTATATACGGATGCATAAGCAATGACAGGTGGGAGCAAAATTATGAAGGCATCAAAATCAATGGGTTAATTCCAGCTGGATCAGTGTGCCCTTGTCTACAGGCAGATACCATGGAAGCAGCAAGGGGTGCATCCCACTGTGATAGTGATGCTGTCCAGGCAAGGCCACAGGAGTGCTGTGTATTCCAGTTTCCTCTTTTGGCCTTATTTCACCACACACTGTTTTCCTTGGTAAAAATGCTACTCATCAACAAAAAGGCCTTCCCCATTCTATACCTATTTTTCTGCTCCAAGTCGGACTCCATTCAGATAATATAATTTTTATTATTAATCATAACTTCACGTTATAGAAAATAGAATTTGCCCACAATTCAGCTATAATAACATGAATGGTGACAGTGTTCCCTAGCACTTCCATAACTTTTCTATGTAACTTCCTGTTCCATTATGATCTGAACAGCAGTTTCAATTCTTCTGCGCCAAAGTGAAAAATTTCTTTCCAGCACACACACAGAGTTTTGTAGCACAAAGGCCATATCATCTTGTGTAACAGTGTTTCTGAATGCTCCTTCAGACCTTCTAGCTCCCCTGAGCCAAAGTAACACAATAGAGTATTAGCTGTTTATCCAAAAATATGATGGACTGAAGTACCTGGTGTGATACACCATCAGTATGAGAAAATGCAGTAAGCAAGGAATAAATTGCACCATAGGAAAGAGAAGAGAGCACACCATAACTCTCTTACCACTTCCCCAAACAGGATTTCTCCAAAAATAGACAGAACCAGTGCCAAGAAAACCCAGTGATCTCCACTGCACAGCTCAACACCAAACCCATGGAAATGCAATGAGGCTTTAATGTTTAACAATAGGTTTAGTTACACGTAACTAATGCAGTATGACATTTTTAGGAAGTATCATCTGAACTGTCATACAACATTCTCATCAGGAAAACTAACAGCTCACTATTTCTGGAAGTCTGCACTGTTAATGCAAACAAAAATGTTTATATAAAATTACCCCTTCCAGCAGGTGTGTGGATTCTGAACAATACCCAGGACCCTGCATTACCTTTCAAAGGAAAGAATTTTAAACAGCAAAAGCTGGTATAAGCCTTTAAGAATTACCATGACTCTGAAAGACAGATCTTCAGGTAGCTACCAAGTAATTAAATGCATGCTCAGATGACAAAAGTTCAGATGTCCTTTTGCCCAATGAATCTCAAAACTACTGGTGGATAACATGATAAGGTCAAGAAAAGACCCAAGTTCAATTGGTTTCTCCATTCAGTATAATCACTCTGCTTCTCCCTAATGATATAGTGCAGCACACAGCCCATTCTAAGGGTTGTTTTGAGATGCATTTTTTCCTCTTGCTAAAAATCAGACTACCTTACTGGCTTTAGTCTATAAATTGATATTAAAGACCGTAGCTGTCAAGCTCATTAGCTATGACACATTTTCTCCTGTAAAATATCGAGTTTGTATGCTCTGTGAAAGTGTTACTCATAGTGAGATCTGACAAAGACCTGAAAAGTAAATGATGCTATAACCTAGGTTTGTAAATCTAAGAGAAAACCCCCACACATTTGATATATTAAGAAATAAAATCTAGTATAGAACATTTAGTGTCAGATAACCATTGCATGCACTTGTATATAATACACAACACTGAAAAAGCACACGTTCAGAATAAAAGCTATTCAGTCTGAGTAACTTCTGCTTTACTGCATCTTCAATGCTGCAGTTGTCAGGACACCACCCTGACAGTTATGATCTTAAATATTTGGCAGCTAACATCAACAAATCAAATGCACTGTGAAACTTGCTGAAGCTTAGCTGAAGAGCTAACCTTTTAGATAAATTACTTTCAGCAAAAGCACCATGGTACAAGTTTGGAAGCCTTTTCTGCCACTGCTTTAACAACTATTCCACTACTACTTAAACAACTGAAAAAGTCCTCTAAAACTTAAACAGGTCTCATAAAACAAACACAGTAAGACAATACTTCTCAATAATCAGGGAATTACTAAATTTCAATGGTATCTGAACACTCAAAGAATTCAGTAATTTTTCCAAGAGCAGAGTTTTGTCCAGTTTCATTTATACTAACAATTGCTATATCTGCAACACTTTCACACTGAATATTAGGAAATATTTAAGAAATAGGAAGAAACTGAGACTCTGGACATGGTTTCAGTTATATAATCACTGTGAAAAATTTCCATTACAGTGTTAAATTACAGCAAACTCTTAAGTAGCAAAAAACTGAATGCAAAGTCTAATTCATAGCATAAAATACTTCAGTTAAGCTCAGTGACTTTTTACTGTTATTTTATTATAAGCAATACAAAACCATGAAAAGCACTTTCCAGTTTTTATAGTTTTTGTAAGGCATCACATTTTTTAAAAAAATAATTACTGTCAATAGTAAAGATAGGAGACATATGGATAGGTTGGTCTGACAGTTAATACTGTCATCAGTACTATCATTTTATAAAAGCTATCAACAAATCTACAAATAGAATGAACAAATAGGCTGAACTCACCATCACAGCAGGGTTTTTCACAGTGATACATGGAGTAGTAGCTCGGAGGGCTCCACTAACACCATGGTAGTATTTAAAACAGATCTTTATTTCAGCTGGAAAGGAAACAAAAACCACATTAAACACTTCATGGTTGACCCTAGGCAAAAGAGACACAACAAAAGGGTTCAGCATTCAGTGACCTATCTTCAGAAATACTCTAACAGGAAATTAAAAATAGAGCTTCTGGTTATATCCTCGTTGTGTGTTGGGTCCTTCTGTTACTTAACAGACAAAAATGATAACTTACCTAATTCTGCAACTTGTAATTCTGCTACTATATCATCAGCCCTGGAAAAGACATACTGGGACATTTGCCACTAGGATGATTTTGTAGGAGTTTGGAAGAACGTGACACATATCTGAAGGAAGCTGGAATCACTTTATATATCAGAACACAGGAAAGGCAAACGTTGCACCATGTTTCTGGTCCCACTGATTAAAGTTTTGTTTGCTAAACTGCATTTACTGCAAACAAAAGAGTATTATATTTAACTGAAGCCTGACCTCCCCTGTAGTTCCTCTGCATTCTTCCAGCCAAGTAGAACAGCTATAATTATGGCTGCCCTTGATCCTGTGGGATTTTTCCTATCTGGAACAATGTCTGTTTTCCTTCTCCATTGGGATAATTCTTCTGTGTAAGGCTGAGGAGGGTTTTACCTCTGGGTACAGAGATGGCCACAGGCAGACAGCAATGGCCAAAGGCAGGCAGGAATTACAGCAGCCAGTTCAGACAGAGGATGTGTATGGAAGTCTTGGCAGTTCAATTCCTCTGCTTGGTTTAACAATATGTCAGTAGTCCTGAAGTACAAAACTGCAGGGTTTGGTATAAGATTTTGAGACATATGTGGCATGATTCCTTGAGGGTTGAGGTATTTCATCACTGCAAGATAAAATACCCACTCATCCCTACTCAGAAACCCACCCTGCAAGCCTGCTCAGCCAAAAAGGATTATTTATTTTTAAATTTGCTACAGTTACAGATCAACATTAATTTACTATCTTCCTCCCAGAACAAAGAGGAGACACCTCAGAACAACTTTTCAAAGCAAAGTGTCTGGCTGACAGTGCCTTCAGGGAATCAGGAGGTGGAGAAGCTGCTGAGCCCACTGCCTCCTCCTCACAGATGAGTTCACACACACATGCTCTATTTACCAAAAGCTTTAGAGCAAAATTCAAAATGGAGACAGGATTTCTAATCACCTACAAAGGTTTACCAGACCTAGAAGTTATCAGGCAGGGCTATGGGTTAGTTTCCTCCTCAACTGAGCAGTTCTGCTTACCTACCATCAATGCTTGTATCCAGGACAAACAAGAATTTCTAGCTCACACAAAATCAGAGGTTCAGCACTTGCAGAATCTGGGAGGATTCCTAGCAAGTACGGGACTCTCCAATTGTAAAATGAACATGCTAAGTAACAAGAACTCAAGTCTGAGCATCTCTTATTCACACTGAGAACCTACCATGGCTACATGAGGGCATGGTTAAGACAATGAATTATTCCACTAAGACTTCCAATTTCCAGCTATATTGCTTACTTATATTTCATTGCTTACTTTTATCACAACCTAAGCTTAATTTTTCAGAGACTTTCTGGAGCTGCTGTTTATCCAGTCTGCTGTGACTATCTTCCCTCGATTCATCACTTTTGAACGGAATCTAGCAATGTGAAGGTTACCAGCTGCTGCTGTATCATTAAAGAAAATAAGATGTTTCAGAACACAAAAGAATTTTCATTCATGGGAAAAATTAATGTATTTTTGATACTGCACATGCCTTCTTATAATTGATGTTCCTCCAGACATCACACAGACCACAATAAATTCATTCTTCATTTAAAAATAAGTCAAAAGTAAATTGGGGGATCTATGATTCTTTCAAAGTTATCACATGGCCATATAAAAATTTATATATATGTAAATTAATCAGAAAACTCTGTGAAACCATAATCCCTTTCTTTTAAAGCTTATAGCTGTTACCATTTCATAACCATAGGCTTATAGCTCAGGTCCATTACACAAAAACGTTGGAATCAGTAAAGGTTTCTGGGACTCAAGCATTGACATTTGAATTTCAAAAGAACACCTGCATGAAATTATAGTGCTGTTACCTCTACGGACCATATGCTTTTGCCTCTTCAATAATAAAGGAATCAGATTACACTAATAACAGCTTGGGTTTGAACCATCACCAATTCCCCAAAGTTCCTCACTAACTACTTTTTACTGCCTTTAATTCTTTACCTTTGCCCATCAAAAGAATGCTTTATGGAAGAAAGATACTAAGAATACATAAATACATGAGCATAATCCTAGGAGAATGCATTCTTTCCAGGAGACTGACAGTGCAGGAAAGCAGGTGTGTTTGCTATAAGAACGGTTTGCTGCAGACAGACCCTAATCAAACAAAACTCCAGTATCAGAGGTGGAATCATCTCCACTGAGAGGGTATAAGCAGACACATCTCCAAAAAGAAGTCAAAGCCCAGCTGGGTTACAACAGTCTGTGGAGCAAACCAGTGCTCCCGGTGCTCTGTATGGAACCTGCACAGCAGCTCAAACTTCCTGGCCACTGCAGCTGAGTGCCCAGAAGGTGCTTGGGCTGAATCCACGCTCTCTGCAGATAGAAACATATGTCCTCCAACATTCACCGAGGAAAAAGCTGACAGCACAGTAACTCATTGGAAAAATATGAGAGCATGTTCTGCGAAACTTATTTAAGAAAACTAGAACAAATGAAGTCACTCACATTCACGCTTTACAAAGCTATAAAGGGAGATGCAATCCGTGCAAAAGCAACTGTGTTAAATCCTACTTTTTCCCATCTGAACCTGACAGACAATTGCAGAAATTTAGCAGTGCTCTGCATGTCCTGCCAGTTGAACTTTTCCGTAGCACAACAGTTCAGTGAACTCAACATTTCTGTCTGGACATTTAAAATTCTCTTCTCTGCATCACTTTAAGTTTGTATGCATTTTTGATTACTTCCTACTGGGCAGTAGCAAACCCAGCAGCAGAATGCAAGGGCCAAAGCTGGCAGCCCCCAGGTACTTGCCATCTCTCTCAGCAGGTGTATCCCAGAATTTATTTTACAGGAACTTTAGGCAAACCGCCTACAAAGTGACTTACAGAAAGCTTTTTAGCTAAAGTAAGATCAATAATAGAAAATGCTTATGTCCCAGTAGTCTTTCCATCTAACCTGCTTCAAAGGGAATGTGGACAAATGCTTGTTCAGGTAACAGAGCCTGCCCATCCCTGCCAGCCCTGCTCACTTTGCTGTCATCAGAGATTCTTATTTACAGTCATGAGCACTGACTATTATGCTACAGTTTGGCAAAGCATTTAATTATAATCTAACCTTTAAAACAAAACGCTGGGGTGTTACGTGCTTAAGGAAGTCAACAAAGCCTGCCACAAATGTGAAAAATACAAGACTTGATCCTGTTTCAGTTATTTGTGATACTCAAAAATAGCTGTTAAGACACAACATAAAAAACAGAAGAATATAATAGAGGTATTTCTAACTCAGTGAATATGTCTATAAATAGAGTAGGGACAATAAGTATGAGTCCCCAGACAGACCACTGAGAGGGTGCTGGTTGCAGGGCATGGCACGAATGAATGTGCCAGGCTCAGAACAATTCCATGTGGGAAAACCATGACCTTTGCAGAATTTAACTGGTAACATTTTAAATTGTAAAAATATAAAGATTGAATACAAGTAATGAATTACATTCACAGAACATTAACATTGACCACTATGGCCAAAACCATTACTAAAACTAAACTCTGTTCACACCTCTAGCTACAAGCAGCCCTTAAAAGCTCAAAGTATATAAAGTTCAATTGTTAAACTGGCTTTTTTTTCCCCCTTTGATATCTATCAGCTTTTAACAAAAAAGAGAGCTGGGAGTCTGCTTTGCTAACTGCCAAGTATGGCAATTTCAGTCTTTGCAAAAGTTATAATTTCATAGAAATAGGGACTGAATACCAAGAACTCCATGTAAAACCTCACTTTTAACATGATACCAGTGCAATGCAAACATATATTACCATGTCTTCTGAAGGTATCTCATAGTCTACCCATGTTCTTACTCATGGGGGATGAACAGATCGAGAGCAGTCCTGCTGAAAGGAGCTGGGCGTGCTGGTGGAGGGGAGGCTGGACATGCCCCAGCCATGGGCATTCACAGCCCAGAAAGCCAAAAGTGTCCTGGGCTGCATCCAAAGCCCCATGGGCAGCAGGGCAAGGCAGGGCATTCTGCCCCTCTGCTCTGAGATCCCAGCTGGAACACTGCATCCAGCTCTGGGGGCTCCAGCACAGGAAGAACAGGACCTGGTGGAGTGAGTCCAGAGGTCACCAAGAAATTAGAGAAATGGAGAACCTCTCCTATGAAGACAGGCTGAAAGAGTTGGGCTTGCTCAGCCTGGGAAAAAAAAAGCTCTGAGGAGAACTCAATGCAGCCTTTCAGTACTTGAAGGGAGCTTGTCAAAAATATGAGGACAATTTTTTTACCAGGGACAGTGGGTAATTGGGTAATGGTTTTAAACTAAAATAGGGTAGATTCAGACTAGACATAAGGATGAAACTTTATACAGTGAGGGTGGAGAAACACTGGCACAGGTTGCCCAGAGAGGTAGTAGGTGCCCAATCCCTGGAAGCACTCAAGATCAGGTTGGATAGGGATCTGAGCAACCTGACCTACTGAAGATGTCCCTGCTCATTGCAGGGGGGGTGGACTAGAGAGACCTTTAAAGGTCCCTTCCAACTCAAACTACTCTGTGATTCTACGCCACAAATGAGATTTTATTTCAAAACACACTGCATCTGTGCAGTCACTGCATCCAAGTATCGCAGTGTGGCACCAGGAGTAATTTAACCACAAACATCCCAGGGGGGATTTGGAAATGATTGATGTGACAAGACTGGCAGTCTCTGGATGAATCCCAACAGCTGCCACTATGGATTATTGCTCACAACATAAAGCCATAGCACTGGTAAAGAAAATAGATGCAAATCAATTTATTTCTATTCTACTGACAGTAATGACTGTGACATCAAATAGTATAAATAACAACAAAGACAGGTAAAGTAGCTGAAGGTGCTTCTTGTGCACACTGTAATTAACACTCACGGGACCAAGACTACAACATATAAATACAAGGCCAATACAGTCTCAAAGCAGGCTCTCAGCCTAAACCCATACTAATAAACCAGGCAGGACCATGGTAGAGGATCCAGAGTGAGCACCCGACCATCCACAGTGCTGAACAGTGACCATCCCCCTCTCACACCCACTAGAATATGTACAGCCTTTAACTTCTGGGCACGTTGCACATGGAAGCGCACAAGCACCAGTTACCTGCTGCACAGATTATGAATAATCAGCAGCTGTTACCAACTAATCCCAAATAAAACTCAAGTTTCTTCTCACCTGTTTTTTCTATCACCAGCCTTCCTGGTGGATCATTCCACTCCACCCTTCTGCTACCTTTGTTCTCCATAAGGAATACCATCATCATCCCCTCTGTTTCCAGCACAATGCCCCAAAGGGAGCCCCTTCCATCCCAAGCTCACAGACTGCTATACCCAGAGAAATACTTGCCATCTGAAATCATTTCTGAGGCAACTGAAACGTCTCTTGCACCAGAGAGTAAAGGCCCCAATGTATCTAGAGACCTGAGCAGCCTGATGCCATGCTAAATACCAAATGACCATACCAAATGTAAAAACATTGAGCTGCGTTGCACTTTCCCACTACTGCCACCTGTTTAGGATGATACTGCTTGAACTTGTTCCCTTTCACAGGAGGATGAAAACTGTAGAGCTGGGTTTGGCAATCCTTCTGTAGTTTACACAGCAAAAAAAAAAAAAAATTGAGGGAGCTGTGTAGTGAGTCACTGTTTTCCTTCACTCACATTTTAGCAAGCCTGAGAGCAGGATGTTTGAAAGCCACCTCTGCTATGTGAGGAAACAGCATATCAGGCATATTGATCCTCAAACTCACCTTCTTGAATGTCTAAAACGACTGAGTTCCCTTGCATGCCTACAAAGCACTTTTGCTCCTTCCCCAGGGAAAAGCAAGAGGAACACCTGCCTCTGTGCTGGCTGGCTCTGCAGTTCAGAGCCACACACATTGTCTCGAGGTGACATCTTAAGGACATTGGCTGTTTGTGATGGTGAGCTGCACTTGGTATTTTGCAAATATTTTCTCTCTCCTCTGCATAATATTTCCTCCCTCCCCTTCCTCAGCCACTCCCCTCAGAGGCTGCTTGTTTTTCTGGAATAAATTAAGTTCATTTCTCTTTATTTCACTGTTGATTGCTTTGATTCTCCCTTCCAGGGCAGAGCCTACAGAATTTTTGTGTTGATTTTTGTCCAAGGCAAAAAGAGTTTTCTTTGATCATCCTTGTTTTGCTAATTTTGGATGCTTTGAGGGGAATTAATGTCTGTTTTTAGTATGAAGAGGAGACTCTCCCCTCCCTTCTTTCTGCAGGTTGCTTGATCTGAATAGAGCAGATGACAAACTATGCCTTTACATGTTACTTTCTTGGAAAAATAGGAGATATTGAATTCCTAGGCAGGGATTTTTAAGAGGAATAAACATTTCTAAACGTAAGAAATCTACAACTAGAGAGCTCTTGCCCAAATTTGGAAAACAACAGTGGATTAAAGCATCAGAAATACCTTAAATTTAATGATGTTTACTGACAATGTTAGACTCTTCATTTGTCTCTCCCTCTTGCTATGACAGCGGCATCACGTGCAGTGCTATACTGAGAGACAAATCATATCCGCGCCACAACAGAAGAAGGAGGTTAACAGGGGAGCTAAGTTTGGATCTGTGGCTGGCACAGGCTGGGCAGTGACAGGCCTGCAGGGTGTGGTAAGAACCCTGACAGCACAGCTCTTCTCTCACCCAGCCTGGAGCTGCACCGCAGTGACACCGCAGTTGTACCTGAGGGGCGCAGCCACCTGCTGCGTTTGCCCCTGCTGTGATTTCGTGGGCTGAGGAATAGAAAAATAAAAGAAAAGAGCAGCTGCCTGTAGTTGCATCAGTGTTGCTTCACCACCTATAAGCTACAAAGAAAAGCCTTGCTGAGCAAACATGGTCACAGATCTGTGGAGACCTCTTGTTTAAAAAGTGGAATCAGAAATTCAGTAAAGTGTTTCAGTGCAGTTTTTGGCCTCTCACTCAAAACACAAGTGTCACTGGTGACATATTTATCTACCATACTATGTGCTATAGCAACATATGTTCATAAACATTCCTTTTTACAGTTCTCAGCTGCTGCACAATTGCTTGTCTGTTGTTCATTGTATGGCAGCAGAGCTGTTTGTTAGTGAAGCTCACCATGACCAAAGGACACACATCCTGCACTTCCTTTCAGCTGACTGTGATGTGCAGTTAGTTGCAAAGTACTACGTCAGCTGCAGCTGATTTTAAGTCCAAACTAGTAGCTCTTGAAGCCTTAGTTTGGGTTCCTCACCTGAACTTGAAGTACTATTCGAGAGCCTCATCTCAATACACTGTGGAGCAACACATAACCAGCTAAAAGATACAAACATCCTTGAAGTCAAACTGCCCATATTGGCAACAATACTGATGGAGTTCATGTACAAGAAAGATGAGGCAATGAACTCTACTAACAGACATTTTATCCTGCTTTAATATACCAGTGTCTTTGGCACCAGGGAAGTTAATTATCTTTATTATTTTCTTGAGCATTGTCTTCAGTTCAATCATTGTAATGTAACGAACTTCTGAAATGGAATTTAATTTTAGCTGATTAAGGATTTTTTTTTTTTTTTGAGAAGTGTGTTGTGTAACACATAGGGCAACTTGGCAAGATTCAATGATGAGTTCTAGAAATAGGAAGTTTAATATTTCTTTTTAGTACAGGGTATACAACACCTCTTGAAATACATGTATTACTGTTCTATCAGTTAATTGGAACAAAAATTTCTGCCAAGACTTACAGTAAGCAGCACTGCAGTGTTTTACTTCAGTACAGTGAAATAAAGAGTGGGAGTATTAAAAAAAAAAAAAAAAAAAACTTATGAAATTCATTACTGTGAGGCTAAACAGGTGGTAGAGCAACTCTGAGCTCTTCTGGGACTGATTGCCACTTTGATGCTTGGCACATCAGAGTTTCCAGCAAGCTCTGATACAATATCCTGTGATTAGAACTTCAGTTTCATTGGGGATCATATGGTTCATATGGTAGAATAGCAGTTTCATCAAAAAGCAGAAAAAAAAACCACAAAGAAGAAAACCCAGCCCACAGCTCAGCTTCCTATAAATCCTGGTCATCAGAGGGAGTGGTGTAGCTCTTCAGTTTGAAGCTTGACTACCAACAGTCCTTACACAGTTCAACTGAAGGCTTTTTATTTCAGTCACATAAAGACTCTCAGTATTTCCAAACTGCCCAGTGGATTTTCCAGTGCAACAAATCTTCAGCTGAGAAATTCTGATGCAACTGAAGAGGACATTGGCACTTCCTAGAGACAAATCCAACCTTCCCACTAACAAACATCAGCAAGCACTATTAGCTTACTACCTTTCCCTTCATATACACTTACCATTAATATTTTTTCCAGCTGAAATTTGGAATTTCTGTGGGAAGGGACTCCATCTTGCAATGTGTATATGCTACATCAAAGCACACAAGGCAACTCCTTCCTCCCTTAAATTGAAATATGCTGTCTAAGATTTCACTAGACTACAAATGTACATCTAAGCTCAACTCTGTTTTTATCACGTCCAGCAAACGCACTGGAAAATGCTCCCCCTTAAGAGCAATACAATCAATTCCCTTGCTTTATCAGAAGGACTGATGAAATGGATATCAAATGCCAGACCTGCCTGGGAATATGAACTGCATAAATAGGTACTCACATTCCATAAAGTAGGGGCCAGGTTCAATTCGCCATACAATTTGTCCTTTTTGCGTGCCAGTCACTCCCCGATTCTTGGAATCCCAGAAATTGGCTGGAGAGTTCTCATCTGAAGGAGGGAAGACAAAAAATAACTTCAGCAAGTAGTATTTAAAATAGAAGTTTTCTTGGCTTTCTGTTTCAAGAGGCCCAGATACAAAAAATTACTTGTTTTAAATAAAAAAATAAAGAAATTGAATTAACTGGCAAAAGATAAATAGCTTCTCTTGTACACTTGACAGATCAATTTATGCAGAGTGAGCAGACAGACAAACAGCCAAAGTAAATATATGGCTTCCTGTAAGAGGTGACCTGCCAAGGTACAGGATTAAATTCCAGAACTTCCCTAATCCAACAGAGGGGCTATTGCGAGTGTGTAGCTGATTGAAACTGCATCACAGAGCTACCACACCATGTCATGCACCACTCCTGCTCTGTGATCTGAAAATCTAGCATTCATCCCGTAATTAGGAAATGCAGAATTGTAACTAAGGGAATCCAGTTAGAAGCCCAAAGTGCACAACTGTCAGTACACCAGAGCTAGAAAGGAGAGATTCTGCAAAATACATTCAGAGAAAACACTCAAAGCAAATGGTACCTGCAGAGCACCTTAGCAATGTCAGTATTATCCCTTCCCAAATTAGGATTTTTGTCCTAAAAAACACAGGTCTTAGGGCCTTTTTATTTTCCAGCCTGTATTCAGACACCCAGAACACCATACGAATGAAAGAAGACCAGGGCAAGAAGCTGTTTGAAAGGGCACAAAGGTTTACTTCTGATAACACAGACAAAGCTGACATAAATCCAACTTAACTCTTCTGTACAGGAAGTTCTTTGGAAGTATGCATTGTGACACTTTACCAGTGCATTTCAGCAGCTGTTTCTTAACTAGACTAGACAAGAACAACACCTATGACGTCAAATACAACATCCTAATTCTTTCCAGTGGTACTGCATATTCTTTAATCTTAATTTTTTAAAAATCCCCTTTTATTATATACATTTGAGTACATTCTACAAATTTAAAAAGACTTTACTAAGAACCTAGTCTACTGTGGCTTTGTTCATGAAGCTCATATCCATTCAAGCACACTCCTTTGTAACTTTGGTAGGAGCTCCCACATAAGATTACAGAACTGTCACCTACATCTTAGATATCCATATATCATTTATGAAAGAATGATAAACAATGCAGCTTTCTTACTTTTATCTTTAAAATATTAACTCACACTCAAGTTTCTCTTTCTCCTTTTCATTCTGACTGCTCACCTCAGCGTACCCCACTGAATTGTGATTGGTGCAGTCTGTACATCTCATCCCACCAAAGCAACACAGAACATTGCCAGACACACACTGGACTTCTGTGGTTGCTCAAGAACAATTGCTCAAGAATTCACACACTGCTTAAAGCCTAGAAGAGCTCTGGAGAATCAAGAAGGGGACATGGCAAGCTACTGACATTTTTATGCCTCCAGCCATGGGTGACTTTACTAACTTTTAGAAAGCTGAGGTCTCGACACCTCAATATCATGACAAGTCCAGGAGGGTTTCATAATTATCTCAATGACAAGGAGAAGGGGCAGGAGGGTTCTCCTAACACTTGTGATCCTCAAACTTGTAATGCCCTCAGGCTTAACTTCTCACGCAGAATCAACATGATAGGCCACAAACTGCAAGCACTGGCAGTAAAATCTTAAACTGCATGTATTTATTCTTCATTACAGTAAAAAACTTTCAGAGTAAACAAAGCTGTATCTCACCCGTGGTTTGTTGGGGTTTTTTTTCCAAGCCGTATAAAGAGGAGCACTGAATGCACAGCCTGTAAATCATCCCATGGCCTTATAAAAAATCTCTATGTGGTTTGCAATGACACATTGACCAAAAGAACACACTGTTGCTGAATTTATTTACTTTTTTATTGTGTCTTTCTATCCAAGGCCCCCTGTTTTCTTCTGGGAAGCCATGAGATACAGCCTAACTTCCAGCAACACTACACTAGTGAGTGTTCTGGTCCACTATATAAACTTGGTTATTCAAAACATCACTACCAAAAGTGAGTAGATCCTTTAAAAATTCCAGTTATCGGAAACACAGTTTCAAACTATTCGGCATTCTCATTTCATCTAGGTAAATGAAGATGTATTCCTGGCAGTAAATATCTCACCTAACATGCTCTAGTTCTGAATTTCTGTATTTAATCAATTGGAGAAGAGTCTGTTCATGGTTCTAAGCAGAAGGACAGATATTTGGTATATTATAACCGTAAGCATGAGTTTTTTTATTCTTATCTTCTTCAACAAATGAACAAAGCCTGAAGCAATGAAATATGCCTTTATTGATGAGATTTCCAACAATAAGGCACAAACAACTCTTCTTTGTTTTTTAAATCAATCACAAACCAAAGTCAATGGCAGTTTTTACAGGGATATAAGTGAGCTTCAGAAAAGGTCCTCCACAAACTGAGTCTCAGATTCCAAGCTGATAGTTACAAGAATGCAGAACACTTTCTTTCACTTCATTTAATATAATCCCACATTTACGGAAGTGCCTGGATTTCCAGCCCTTTCATGAAGGAATGGACTCCTTTGCAGCAATGAAGACTAAACCATTGATACTCTGCCCACAGGCACAGTGCCACTGCAACAGAAGGTGGTGGAGACAGAGGGATGGAAAATGCTAACAGACCACTGCCTGTCAGCAATCGACTCAAATTACAGAATTTATTTTGGTCAGCTTTGAGTTTCTTCTGAAACAGATGGGCTTTCTCTACTTTTATGATGTTATTCATATAGGGGAAAAATAACATTACTAATGCATATGGAAAAATAACTTCAAACATCAGTTCATGGATTTTAAAAAGAAAAACTGAACAGGAAAAAAAATGCATGCCATGAAAACACTGAAGTACACAATAATGATAAAAATCTTGACTAAAGAAAAGGAAGTCTTTAAGAGCACAAAGAGAAACATCAGAATTATCACTCCCTCATTTCTTCTCTTCTCCCAAACATACATGCATGCACACACACTCTCTCTCTCCATATATATATATATATATATATATATATATATATTCCATAGGGAACTTCGATTCTAAGCAGTTCTATTCTCCTTTTAGCACATAATTGTTGCTGTTTGTGAAACTGGCGGCTGTTCCAGAATCTGGGCCAAAGAGTAGATATAAATATCCCTTCCCAGAACATAAAATATGCAACAAAATACTGTCTTACTGCATCAGTATCTTTTCCAGTGAGGCTACACTTCTGAAAGAAATAAAACAACGTAAGATGCACAGTTTCTCTCTATCTTCAGTAATTCTTAGACATAACATAGTACAGAACAGAATTTCTCAGAGCTGCAACCCCTGTACAAATCAGAGTATATGAGATAATGTTCTACAACAAGAAGTGGGTAATAATAAATGTATCACTGTGTGGAATTTCACTCTGAGTAATGCTCCTTGAAATCACTGTAAAGCAAAAACGTTCTGACTAACAATGTTTTGTTGGTTTTTTTTAATTTAACTACTAATAATCAGCCAAACCTGGCATCAAGAAAAGCTGCACTGGAACACTGTTGGATCTCCCCCAACTCATCCTCCAGGACCTCGAGGTCTTCTTTTGCAAAGCTGATTTGCAGGCAGTCAGCCCCCAGCCCATCCCAATATCAAGGGTCACTCCTGTTTGCCCATTTCTCCAGCCCGTCTGGCTGCACAATCGTGTTTTACCATCTGCTACTCCCAGTTTTCCATGAGGATGTTACGGAGTGTTGGAAGCCGTGCTAAGCCAGTGTCTGACATCAGGGGTCAGGAGGCTTCTGAGGAGTTCACATTTTGTTCTTTGCGTCTTAAATCTTTCATTATTTCTGTCTTAGGAAAAAAGGATAAACTACCTGAAATCCATCACCTCACAGAGTCATCTTGCATAGATTAAAGCAACAAATAAATAAGTAAGATGCAGTCCTTTATAAGAGATAAAGAGGAACTGCTAGTGATTAATTATCTGAAACAAGCCTTACAGTCTCAGTGTACAGACCAGTCACAGGCAAACCAACACTCATCTTCTGGTCCCAGTTTCTGTCATCAGTAGTGTTAGGTTTTGTGATAAAAGGGTTGCTTCCATCAACACAAATGATTTTTATTCTTCAAAATACCAAAACATTATAGAAGTCACAAATTCCTGGTGTGAAAACATCACTGATTTAATTTTTTTCCTGTGAAATAAGCAAAGGTCACTACAGCAATCTAAGAGGTTCAAACTTTTATATTCTGGTCTCTTTACTCTTAACACATTTATAAAGATGCTCATACCAGAGCAAAGGTGATGTTAAGAGATTCTGGTTGTCAGCTTTAATTATATACAACTTAACAAATTTCATCTTTCACTACCATATATGGCTGTGCTAACTCACAGCTCTTGAAAAATCCATGCAGCTTAGTTCAGAAAAGATCAATCACGTTGGTAACACCATTGTATCCCCGCATAATTCTCTTATCCTCCTTTGGGATTTACATCCCAATCTCCACTTCTTATCCCTTTCTGGAAGATGCTTTATGCAAAATCTTTTGAAGTGTTTGTATTGTTCAGCTTCAATTTAGAATTTTAAATTAAGTTCATATTGTCAGAATGCTGACTTCTTTCACATTTTAGGCTAATGTCAATAAATTTTGGGCACTGAAGACAGTGTGTGCAAGGCATTCAGTTATGAAGAAGAGTGTTGGTACCAAGCTTTTAAAGCATCACTCTCATTTCTTTTTCTTGGCAGGTGTTTTCTTACAGTGAGGATCAGCAGTGATGGAAGGCTGGAGAATAGCAAGGCTACATTTAGTTTTGTCTGAAGCTGAGATCTGTGGATCTGCCATCAGTTCTTCTCATAAACATCCTACCAAGAAGGGTCACTCCCCTACCTATTTTACTCCATCATTTCACTTAGTATTTAAAAGTAACAGGTTTGTGGGTAATCTGCATTGGAGAATACTTCTGAAATGGATTTTGAGCCAACCATCAGGAGATCTCTAGGATGGTATTTCCAATGTAAAACAAAAAACTAATCTACATGCATTTTACTGCATTACTTCCAAAGACCTCAGTCCCCATGCCAGCAACTGCACTCTGCTTTTCAGTGTGAGCACAGACTTCCCAGCAGTAAAACAGACTGTCACCAAAATGTAAAACTAACAAGAACATTCCACAGAGTACGTACAGTGGATTTTGGGCAAATGACTGGGAAAGTCTGCAATGCTAACTTTAGCGCAATATCTTCCCTTTGGTAACATCTAATAATTTTAATTCTATAAATACTAGAAATAAAAATCCATGGGTAATCAATAAAGCAGCAGCACAGTGTTTACTCATCTAATGAATTTAAGTATATTTCTTCCTTATATCTAAAAACATGCTTAAAAGCAATTGGAAACTGTATCAGGACACATTCTAAGGAGAAGATAAATTATATCACCTGAGGCCTCACTCCTTTTCTAGAAAGTCAACAAGTAAATTAACAGGTTCAAGGGTTTCTACTGCAAGCAATTACTATAATAAATCACACTATGTCAATCCATTTAAAATACACTGGGTATCATTTAGTACCACATAAACAAATATTAATCCACTAAGCCAGAGCTTGTTTCTCTGATTTTCTGAATTCCCCACCTCAGCCTGTGAACACAGGTCATCTGGTGGAACCAAAATATTTGTCATGAAAGATACCACCATTGCTGAAATTAAAGATCAACACTTAGCTGTACCTTCTAGCCTTACCTGGCGATTCCAAAGGATGCCTGTGGATCCTAAACTGCATTCCTCCATCAGAGCCCAATTTAAAAAATGAAGAATAAAAACCAGTAACGTTTTACAGGACAAATATTGAAAACAGCAGCCTCGTTCCCAATCACAACCAGTGCTTTCTACAGAAGTTGCCTTCTGGACCCAGCCCGTGCAGCTCAAGTTCGGAGGCTTTAGCTCTGTATTAGCACTGTTGCATAATCTCAGCTCCACGAGACACGTCTGTCCTCTCCCTTCCTCCTGTCACTTGAAGGAAAGGCTTTTAGCAGGATGTTCTCCAACTCTGCGGCAGTTTCGAGCAGTTGCACACCATCGCCTGCCTCTTCTCCTTTACTCAAGGGTTCCTCTGGGTTCAAGCAGCCCGTGCTAAAACACATAAGGTATTACGTCCTTCGAGCTCTGCTATTTGCAGCCACTCCCCTCCGAAGGGTACAGGATGCCGAAGCCCCATCCTCCCTCCACTTCCTTCCTTGCCTTGTCCATGAGAGGATTCCTCAGCATGGCCACAGCCCCGCAGCACAGGCGGGCTGATGTAAACAGGAGGATCCTTAAATCCTAGAAATGACGGCAAGGCAGCCACAGCAACGAGCACAGTGGGAGCTCACTGGAAGGGCTGGCTTTTGTTTACACAGTGTTCCGCTCTCCAGCATGACTTCCCCACAAATCCGGTTATTTCAGGGAAGAGGGGACTGCTCCATGATGTCTGGCTGGGATGGAGCTGCCTTAAACCCAAGGAAACTCTGCACAGGGCACTCCTGGGCAGGAGGACAAGCAGGTGGCACAGAGCTTCCATTACTACCTCTCCTCTTTCAGGTTGGTAAATGCCACCTCAGGGCAGGAGCTTGGCCAACCTCTATTCCCCCAGATGCTCTGACCCCTCAATGGCCTCGTAGTGGACTCCTGCAACTGCTGCTGACCTAAAACTCCTTCAGCCTGTGGCAAGGACCCAAATCGTGCCAAAGCAGTCCCAGTACCTCAAGAACAAAAAGGGTTCCTAAAGGAATCTGCAATCTGGTCTGTAGTCTGAGAGCCAATCTTTCACAGCCCACATTTCATGAAATTGCACAGTTGTGGAGCTGTAGGTTCAGGCTCTCAAAGCAAATCTCAGTTTTCCATAGTGATACTCAGATTTAAAAAAAAAAAAAAAAAACAAACCAAAAAAAAAAAAAAAAACCAGTTTAAAAAAAACCCTCCCACCTCTTACAGGTGTTACCTGTTCTTACTCAGCTTCAAGATTTTTCAAAAACGCTTCCAGTCAAAGAAATTAAGATGGATTCTTTGCTAATGAAGAGATGAAAGCTAATGTATTGCTTTGTGCTTGCATGAGCACCTCTAGGAATTATATCTTCAAAGGACAGAAGGCAAAAGAACATCAGAACTGGAATACTGTAAGAGAAATCTAATACACTGCCGCGTACTAAATGTCTGGAAACATTTCTTCCTTGAATACCAACAGAGCAACCTCAAAAAAAGTTGAGAACGAAGTTCTTGGACAGTCTTTAAAGCTCCCTAAGCAGCTACAAGATCCTACCATCACAGTTCTCTTTACTCTTCAGAACACTTTGGAAAAAACTTGGAAAGTAACGGAAATACAAGACTCAAGTCTTGAACTGAGATAAGCAAGAGCAGAAAAGAGGCAGAAAAAGGTACAGGAGATGCTCTTACAGCCTCACACAGGAGAGAACCTACTGTTGCAGCTCTTCCTGAAGGTAATGGTGCACTGCCAGAGGGTGCTGAGCAAAACTCTGAATTTCAGCCTGGACACAGATTTCAGCCTTCTGGTGGCACAGTCCTGCTTTATTAGCAGTGAAGGATCATCATCTATAATCATGACTCATGGTCAGAAAAGCAAAGAGGTGTTTGCTCCTCATGGCACAGCAGCAGTTTTTCCTATTGCACAAACAAATTTAAGGTTCATGTACCTCCAGTGATTGCCCCTGAGCTGTGCAGAAGAAGCAGAAAGAGCCCACTTGCATTCCCTTGTGTGCCCCCCATGACTCACTATGTACATTAATATGTTGCTGAGTTTTATTGCACTCTATTGCTTTAGGCAGCAAGAGCCATTATTAATTTTTCTAGTTGTGACTGACAGGATGGCCAGGAATAACATCAACTTCTCTAACACTTCACTCCTACTTCAGCTGCAGAAGCAGAGCACAGAAACCATACCATACACCACATCCAAAAACGAAATTGTGAAACCTTTCTGCTATTGAAACTTAATAGAGTGGGGTAATCCTTGCTCTCATTTTCATACACAGCCTATGTTCTGACACTGGTCATTTCCTTCTTTCCCAAGAATTATACCATCACATTATGATTCCTTCTCTATGTACATGAACACTTCAGCATGGGGATCAGAGCATCTCCATGTGCCCTCACACAATGTGACATTTCAGAGCACAGCAGCAGCCCAAAGGATTAGTTAACTAGAATGCAAGACAGAAAGATACTGAAAAAAATACAAGTCAATTTTTCGGACAAATGATAGTACAATGGCAGGAATAAAGTGGAATTCCACTTCTCTGTATTCAAAGTAAAGGAATCATTGAAACTGAAAGCATTCAAAGACAAAAATAAGTCTTTTCACCCATCTTACTGGCAGAAATTCAAAAGCGTAACAAGAGGAAGGAAATGACCTCAAGCTTAACCTCTTTCCTGAAAATCTTATTAATCCTTCTTCATAAACGATGTGCACTTCATTCCCATCTACATTTCAGGTTTCACACATGTGCCAGCCCCACAGCACAAATGCCTTGTGCATCGTGAGCCACCTGCCAGCTGACCTGGCTCACCTGGAAACCACATCCTGCACAGCACATAGACACAGCTGTTCCTGCACTGCACCACTAAAGAATGGCTACTACAGGAAAGGCATAAATGTTAGACCAAAAATTAAGCTAGAGAATGACACTGAATAAACTCTGACAGATGATACTGCACACCCTTAGACATAAAGGCTATTAGATGCTAAATGATATTGCAGAAGGCTCCCAACATCTCTGCAAAATGCTAACAAATCATCTTCCATTTAATTCTTGAGGTTCAGCTAGCTGTATGTGGGGGGAAAAGTGGCGTGGAGGGTGCTTCAAGCTCTTCCTGAAAGAAGCAGCATACAGCTGAGGCAAAAGCTGCACCACCTCTCCTGTCAACTCACAATCACCTCAGCTGCTGATGGTTCAGGGTAAGTGATGTCTGCAGAAGATGGAGACTGCCAAAAGCAGTGGCCACCAGGCAGGGAAGAGTTTGGAAATTCAGGTTTAGGCCACCAATAGCTACCAAAGTTGGACTATACCAATATTCTTAGGCACTACAGTAACTTAGCGGGCTATTGCATTATAGAGATGAGAGGAAACGAGGACAGCAGAGATGCAAGCAATATACTACGGAAAAGACAAGTCTGTCTCTCTCCTGTAGCATAATTTCCTTTTTTTTTTTTTTTTTTTTTAAGCACTTCACTGCATCTCACATCTTGTTAAAACTCAGAAAAACTCATCTTCACAACCATAATTCCTTCTCAATATGCTCCTCACTGTTATATCCTGTTCCCCACCATGTCCCTAAACACATCCTGACACTCCCACATTCCTGTATCCTAAAGGTGTTTCTTGTGCTTTTAACAGTAGCAAGTCCAAGAAGAAAAAACCCAAAACCAAACTTCACAACAACAAACCATGTGTGCACCAATCTCCTAAAATCCTGTTATTCTAGGACAGGACTGTTTAGAATATCTAGAAACACAAGTCATTTTTTCCTAATTATGATTAAAAGTTTATTATGGGCATAAATGCTTTCAGAGCTAAACTAAAAAAGCAAAAAAGAAAAAACCCAAATCTGTATCTAAGCTTTTCTGTGCCGTATTAAATCTGCCAGTCTAAGTTAATTGTGGAATGTTTTTCATCATTTTTCCTCCTCAGCCACAGCCTTATATGGTGTCAGATAAGCACTTGTTTGCTGGCAGCACACAAGCTGCTGAGCTTGCTTTAGCTGCATGCAGAAGAGGATTGCAGCTTCCAAGGAAAAAGGCCATGCACTTTTATCTGTGACCACATTCCCATCACAAATCTTTGCCAGGAAAAACTAAAAAATATACCAAAGTATTCCTGCTGTGGACGACGTGATACCAGCAAAGCCACGCTCTTGTCTACATAGCTTATCCTGACCCCGGGAAATTCTGCTGGTAAATAAACATTACCAACAAAAGCACAATTTTGCTACTAGCACAGCTGCACTTACAGAGAGGGCTTTCTCTGCTGTGCCTGTCTTCACACACATCACAGGTAATCCTACGGGCAGCAGAAAAAGCAAGGGGTCATTTATTCTATGGCCTTCATGCTGGTTTATTTATTAACCAGCAAACATCTGGTGCTGTATGCAGACACCCAGTGCAGAAAGGTCCCAGAGAAACTGGCAGTTTTGCTTGGTGTTTGTTTTTATCAGGTCAAACATTTCTCAAGTGGAAACAGTAGAAACCACTTCAGGAAAGGCCACATGGTTATGGCCATCCCTCTTCCCTCCTTCTCAGCCTCAAAATGTACTTGGAGCAATTCCTGCTCTGCAATCAGAACATTATTCCCATTCAGACTGCTGCTGCTCTCTGGCAACGGTCACATTTTCATCTTCTCGGAGCAGGAATATTCAGGAGAAGTGAAATCTGGATAACACTGAGTGGCCTGTAATACACAGGAGATTATAATGAATGATGTAATGATCTCTTCTGGGTTTAATTTCAGTAAAATATGGGCTCATTCGAGAGCCATTATTAGCTCATGAACTAACCTTAAGTGCAATTTATTCCTCAAGTAGATCTTCTGTAAATGACTTATACCTCAGAAAGAGGTTTTTCTTGTGGAACTGTCAGCAAACCCAATTGCCATAACTGAGAGGACTTAAAATAGAATTGATGACTGTGTTCTATTTTTACTTTTTTGTTGTTGTTTGCAAATCTAAAAACTTAACACCATTTTGAAGTGTTACGAAACGTACATCTGCCCTTTAAACACCAAACACATCACTGCAATGCACATGTACGAAAAGCACAACCAGCTAGAAGAGATTTCAAAATCATATGCAGGTCATTTAAAATCTGTATTTTGAAACTGTTGCCAAGTGTCATTTGTTCTGTTTATATTTATGAAATTTTAAAATCAGATAGGAAACAAGTACTTGGCAACTATGTATGACTGAAACATTTATCCTGAGTCCTCACCTTTACTTCCAGACAGCATTCTCCAATATGCCTCATGTTGGCTACCCATGAAACAGAGCAAAATTCATTACAAGCCTATTGATCTGTAGGTTTGCACAGAACATTGTCTAGTTTCCTGCTTTCCTTTTTTGTTCATCCTTCTGCTCCCTTTTCCTTTTTCCTCCAGTTTTTCCCAGCAGAAGAAACTACCCTCTTTTATACAGGGTTTACAGCAGCAATGGTACATTATTGTGTGAAATCCAGCCAGCGGTAAGACGGGTTCCCTAAGAAGTAGCTAAGGGAAGAATCAAACCTGTTACTACTTATCTAATGAGTTACAAAACTTCTTGCCCTAATTAACAGGAGCCATTCCATGTCTATATATTACCATCCTGTTTCCCCTGCCCTACAATTTAATAATGGTATGTGAGTACTTTATAAATTCACATAAATTTTGCCACCACTTTTTAAAAAGTATCATCTTTATTTATCCTTTTGTATCCTCTGGTCCTAAAAGGGAGGTGATGATAAATTTTAAGCAGCTATAATTTAGGTTACACGGCCTTTAGGCTGATAAATGTATTGATTAAAAAAACTTGCCTGACAGATGATCCTCAAAATTGGTGAAAAGCCAGAGCTAGTTACTCGTCACATCAATAATTTGAAAACCTCATTCTAACTTACTCAAGTGACACAAATCCCACCATTTCTGCCATTATCTTCTACAAAAACTGACCTGAATTCACTGGTGCATTATCCACCTGATATGCTCTTTTCCCATTCATATTCTAACAGGTCTATTACTGGCAGAAATATTTACATTTTATAGATGCTAGAAAATATTCAGTCACTTCAGATCAGTCACTTCTCTTGACCAACAAGACCAGGTGCTTCAGAGATACAAACTCCAACCAGCCATAAGCAGCTACACTCCAAAAGAAACTTCATCCTCTTTGCCTATCAAAATAAAGGAAGCCATCAGCACAAGAGCAGTGTCATTCAGCAAGGGCTCACACTTCTAACCCTCCAATCATGTCACAACTTTCAATGAAAGAGCTTCAGGCCCAAATAATTCATTAGGTATTTATAATAATACTGAATAAACTGCAGGAAAAAAAATCTTTAATGTATATATGCAATCAAAAGGCTAAGCTCAGTAAATATTTTTTTTTTCTAGAAGAGAACATAAACATACAACAGATGAAAGCACAAGAGATTAAAGGTATGTATTTCTTCTCAAATCCCTGTAAGGGCATAAAGTATCCTAATGAGCTGCAATCTCATTTGTGGGAAGCTCTCAGACGTGTGATGAGAAGGAGGCACTCCCTTGCCAGATGGTTTGTTCTGCTCATGGCCATGAAGGAGAATGACTGTAACCATGAAAGCGAATTAAGTGTTTTAACTGCCCACATATGGACACACTCCAGCAGTTCTAACAAGTAGCTTTTGCCAGTGGAAGTTTCTACCAGAATTGCTGAAAGCTTTCCGTAACACATATTTAAAAAAAAAAAAAAAAAATACTTGATCATTAGCAAGGGTGTTAAACTCCAAGCACAAACCATTTTGAATTATAGAGCCAGCATCACCCAAAAAGCTGACCTAGCCTTTGCACAGCAATCCACCAGCTGCTTCTATGGCCGGCTAGCTGGATGTTCTCATTTAGCCTTTGATACTAAGTCCCACCTTCAGCTTTCCCCACAGGTCTCTTTCCTTCCCTGGAATGAACCAGCAAAGAGCAAAGTATGTCCCAAACACACTCCCCAAGAGTCCTGTGGAGGTTCATTTAACCCTCGATTACTTTTGCATTTTCAGGCCTTGTTTTACTTGGTGTTTACTTAGACTTGTTTCTTTTTTTGGTGTGTGAGCGTGTGAAAGCGCTATTTATTGTTAGGAATAAAGGCTAAAAGCAGCACACCCACAGAACAGATCAGATACACAGAAAAAAGAGTTTTCCTACATACAACAGCTGACATCTACAGATCCAGGAGGTTAGTTTGGGTTTTGCATTCTCAAATGGTTGATGGTTTGAACCCTGGACCTATAATGATGGCAAAGATATCTCTGAATTTTCAGCAAAGTGGCATCCTTCAACATTGGGTGGAGAGAACTGACTCATCACTGAAAGGAGAGAAAGAAAAGCCTTTTGATTCCTCAGCTTCAATTTGATTGCACTTGATTATTGCTTACAGTTTCTGACATTGATCAAAATTCTTCTTAGCCTGTTCCAACCTTTTGACAGTAACAGTATCAGCTAGCATTTCACTTTCAGTCTTCAAGTCCATTCCCAGAAATATGTTTTTAAGGGAAAAAAAAAATTCTTTGCCAGTTTCAAGCAATTACTCACTGCCTTGTAGAAATTCTTCTGGTTTCTGAAACTTGTCACAAAACATTCTATTCTGTGGCTCTGCAGCACACATCTTTTAAGGATCTTGTGGGATTTAATATTCCCTTAGCAGATGTTGTTTTTAAGTTTATCTTCAATATTATGAGTTGTTTGAGCGGGAATGCAAACTAGTCTACTGTCATTTGACAGTAATAGGTTTCTTAGGGAATTCACTGGAAAGTCAGGGAGCTTCCTGGTTTGGAATACAGAAAAATATTCTTATTTTGATAATATCCTTTTGTCATGCTTCAATGTCTTGGTAATTTAACCCCAATGTAAAGCGACCAACAAAAAGAATGAATGGTCCAAGAATCTGAGTCCATTTTGAAGCCCAACAAACCTATACAAAGCAAACATCTTTTCTAAGCATTTCCTACTAATGTTGCATCTGAAATAAAAACTCTAAATGTTTCCAAAGACATCCATTGTTCCAGTCAGCATAGCCAGAATTACTCAACGTGGTAGTGTAAATCCAAGAAGCGGGCAAGCAATATACCAAAACAACAAAAAAGATATCTATGGGTTTGAAAGTATATAAAACTGCAAACAAAAAAAAATCCATTCAGACTGGTTACATCCCACCTAACTAGCCACAGGTTTGTACAGTGAGCTGTAAACCTTGCTAATATTTGTGAACCAAGTCCCTGGGGCATAATTTTTAGCCAAGCTGTGGTTTCTACATTTTTACATAATTTTATATTGTGTGTCACTGATTACTTGCAAACACAGACTGCCCCATTTGGGGATCTGGCACTAGCACGCTGACACTGCAGAATTTAACAGCACAATTAGAGAAACACTGTAGTCACCAGGAGAACAGGTTCTTTGGATGAGCATATGACTGAAGTCTGACCCAGTTCACTTAACAGAAGCACAGAAGCATCATGTTTTCCTCAGTCCTGTCCACCAAACAGTATAGCGTGCTTACACACTGAATTAATCCTTAAGTAGACACAGGATAATCCAGAAATAGATCAGGAGCACAGCACATTCCAAATTTCCACATACACTTTCAAAGATGCTATTTTTGCAAGGTATACAGATGGAGGAAATATAATGTGTTCACTGCTGTCTCAGTGCCTGCATTCTTGCACTGTCCCTGCCCTGATTCAGGTTCCCCTGGACTGCAGCCTGGGGCTTTGTTTGACAGACATTCACAAGTTTTTAATTGGTTCTTTGCTGAGACCACCAAACCTATATTGTCTTAATAAGCCAAGAGTTTGTCCTGATGGTTTTAGCCACCTATTTTTGCTGATTTTCTCTATCACACTTGGGATATATCATCCCCTATGATCAAGCTGGAGCTGCAAACAGGTATGCTGACCTGCAAGTCAATCTTGTGTCAAGCATTGTTTCTCTTTCTTGCATTCCTGCCGAATCAATCAATAATTTCTTCAGATTCAACAGGGATGCTTCTATTGATGCGATGTTTTTGTTTGTTTTTTAATAAACCATGAGTATTCTGTCCTTTTGCCTGCACACACTGCTACTTCACTCCTAAAGGTCGTATTTAAAAGCTTACAGATCACAATACCGAACTACCATAGCCAACATTTATGCTCCAACAAGAGAAATGTAGCAAGTTAATTGTGCACAACCGCAAATTACAGGCAACAATCACTGACAACCACCACAAAACCAGAGACAGAGCCCTACACCTTAGTCTGTCTCCTTCCACTGCAGTTGGATTTGTATTTTGTACCTGCTTTTATGCAACTCTCACTGTTTTGATACACTTTACACATCAACTGAGGTGCCAGCTCCTTTGCAGATGTTCCAGGCTTTCTTCTCTCTGTTGTGGTGTATCCAGATTTCCCTCGAGTGCCTGACAGTGCACATCACCTGTCTGGAGATGTATGTCAGCTCTGTTTAGAGATGTGGTATTTATCACCTGCATCAGGGACTTTCTGTGTCACGCACCAAAGCAGGGCAAGTTGGCTTATTACTTGCTGCCTCAGAGTTCAAAGTTCAGATCCAGATTCAGATGTCAAACTTTTTAAATATTAAGGGCCATCTGGTTTTACTTTTAGTTAGGTTCATCAGAGAGAAAATCCCAGATCATGGTGTTTGATGCTGGCTTTCTCATTTTGGTCCCTGAGCTGCTGAGTAATCGTAGGAAGCAAAGAAAATCCCAAATCCTGTGCCTACCTACTGTATAAGACAGTGATGTTACTAAAATGGTGTCCTCTTACTTATTTTTAATCCAACTGTATAAGACTGCAGTCAGTTGCCAGCACAGTGACTCAGCAAAGCCCCAAGCAAGGAAACTCCCTGCTGGGATTCCTGCAACCCAAAGGGAACCTGGCCAGGCACTGGGCCTTTCCTCAAAAAACAACTTCACATGCTTTGGGCACCTGCAGGACACTCAGGACACCCACAGCAAGGGCTCCTGGAACCACAATGCAAATTGTTTGTGAGGGATGAAATAAGGATCACAGGACTTCGCCTATGCAGCCTTCAGATTTCAGTGTTGTTTTACAAAAGCTTCAGCATCCTCAACTCAGCACCTTTACATTACTCCTGTTAATTTACACTTAAGTTCAACAACATCCTTGATCTCGCATTAGAGAGCCTGCCTGTCACCTCCCTGTCTGCACCTCTCACACCAATACCTGTCAGACTAGAAGCATGCCCCACATTCCTAACAGGAAAGCTCAGGTGCTGGCTGGGGATATTTGTCTCCCAAATCCTTTTGGAGCTGGGAGCACACATAACAGATTTTCAGAGACTATTTGTTAATTAGTATCCACAGAACTATCAAGGGCGTCTGTGATGTCGAACACAGTATCCTCTATTCAGTACGCAATTTATTTCAGGAGGTTGACTCATTTCCTTAAAGCTTTTTGAGCTATCTGTTGTGACTGAAAAAAATTCAGAAAATTTAGAAGTACTCAAGGAAATGAGCCAACACATCCTGGAAGAATTTCATCCAATATACACACACGAAAAGATAAGTCAGTCCTGGATTTCTAAAGAAACAAGCAGGAAGGAATTCTAAAAGAACCTGAAATATTTTCTCTGAAACGCAACGTTAGTTTCCCATCATCGTAACTCTCCTTACGCTCACTTTAAAAGGAACATACTATGGCTAATCAGGAAGTGGTTTTCCTAAGTTTGTTTTGTCCCTTCAAAGACAAAAAACCTTCCCTGAAACAGCTCAGTGGATCTCCCTTATACTTAAATTAAAAACACTGCTGCCTGTGTGGCTCATGAGAGCTTTCAGACCCTGGTGCTCACCCCTAGAGGCACAGAGTCCATGGTCAAACCATATATCCAAGAGAGCCTTTTCAGTGAGATGAGTAACACACCGCTGAATTACCTCATCACACACTCATTACCTTCAGGGCTTTCCAGCAATGGATCAATGTCTCAAGGCACTAATAAATATTCTTGTGTATCAAATAAGCCACCTCAATGTAACTGGTAGAGTTCCTGCTCTAGCTAAACAGAAGACAGTTTTCCTTTGAAATTTAAATGGAATTTTTTGACAAAGTCTTGATTTACTACGTTTACTACTGCAGAGCAGTCTAAGCAAAAGGACATTATCTAAAAAATAGCACCTTATAACCTATTCTTCATCACATGACATGCAGTATACAGATGGAAAAGTGGAGGAAAAGGAGGTTGAAAGATCACTCACAAATTTGCAATCTACTTCAGTTGAAGACAATTTAGAATTTCCAAGATAAATTAACTTCTGAGTAATACACTGATGGCATAAACAGAGTTTTCAAGTAATAACCAGAAAAGCTACTAACTTGTCTTAAGCACCATCCTATCACATTCCGAGTAATAGGAATTATTTCTTTTCCCCTATACATTGCCAGATCATTTTTCTCACATTTAGGCTTTAGTAGTTTTGTAGTGAGATGGATGACTACTTCACAGTTAAGATTTACCTCTTCAACAAAAAGGACACCAATATAATTATTTCTCATCTCAAATATTTAAGCTGATGTCAAGAAGATGAGAGAAATGAAGCCAAACACTGCTTTATGATAAGTACTAAACAACTCTTCAGATTAAAGTGGATGAGACCAAAGACAGAAGAAACACAAAGGTCATTTTGCAGTTCTTTAGATGCAGTATCATTTTAACCAGTGCCAAAAAGCATCATCAGAAGTCAAGACAGGAGATAATGATTTCGCTTATTTAACTTTTTAGCATAAAATCTCTGAAATAAAAAAGCACTCTCTTGCATGGTGTTAACATGCAACAGCAAAAAAGAACACAAAACTGTGGATTAATGAAGGCAAGGAAGTTTTATTAACTTGTGTAATTATCTTGAAAGCATCTACATATAACATTTCTGTTATTTCTTCTCCATTTCCAGGAGAGTATTTTTAAAAAGCATTCATTCCCTGGGACTCTTCAGGCAACGAACAGAACCTAGAATTGAATGCAACTAAAAACAAAGGCTCACCAACTCAGCTACTCCCAACAATACAAGTAAAGCCAGACATAAATAAGTAATTGCAAATGGCGCAATCAGACTCACACTCCTTTTACAGCAGCCTACAAATCACATCCCATCACAGCCTCTCTGTTGGGGTCACTGCTGCACATTGCAGCTGAGCAGGTCCAGTGGCAAACTCTGCCTGGAGTGTCCCTCCCACTCTTGGTTGCACACTCCTGCAGGTAAACCCTGCTGCTGTCCCTCAGCCCCTCCGAGATGCTAAACTGGCCCAGAGCTGTTTGTATGCTTGGGAGGGTAAACGCTCTGGCAGCTTAGCGCTGCTGGGCCAGCGGGCAGCAAACAGCACCGAGCACAGTCATCTACCGTTCTTTCATGATTCTGAAACGCGGATTGTATTTAACTGCTTGAGCGAGAGAAGGAGCGCGCTCAGTTCAACGTGCTGTAATGAGGAGTGCTTTCCAAACCCCAAACCTTTTGTGATCCACTCAGACTAACGAATGCACAACAAAAGGCACAGCTCCTCGCATCCCTTGGGGCAGTGGCACTGATGTCAGGTGGGATTTCACTTCTGAACACATAGCAGGGGTAGGTTTGGTTTGGGGTTTTCAAAGGGAACTGGACTTTTCACCCTATTGCCCAAGATCACAAGTTTAAGAACTTGTCAAAACAAGTGGTGTTGCCTGCACATTAAGTACCATCTCCTTAATAACTCCTAAAAATATTTTTCACTGTTGACTTTAGTAGATTGCTGCATCCTTATTCAGTATCTGGAAGCAACTGCCCATCTGGAAGTCTACTAAATTTGAGAGATGCATTTATGTTGAAAATTTTGTCAAACTGAATTTTCCCCCAGCCTGCAGGCTACCATCTGCTGAACTATGTCATGCATGAAACTCTAAATAGAAATTAAAATACAGTGAACATAGAAATATTTTTTTCCTTTTTTAATGAGGTCATTACTGGATATTTATCTTGGTGACAACCAAATGTGCCTACTACTGCACTGTAATATTTTTCTACACATATTTCATTTTATAAAGTCAAATCCATTAAGGCTTAACTAGCTTCATATACAAGAAAGTGCTTCCACATTTTATGGCAAAGATTAAGGTCCTGATTTTGCAAGGTATGGAATGCATTCAGTTCTTAGTCTTCTTCACAGATGACACCTATTAGGTCCAAGCTTTCAGTTTTCACCTCTTGAAAATTATCCTCAAGTGTGACTTAAGTCAGTCACATTAAGTACAATTTTGACCATCAGATAAAGTTTAAATTCCCAAGAAAGGATGCATTTAATGGAGCATGAGAGTATCTATCTGAATAGATACCTGTCTTTTTCCTCCTTGCCTTACTACAGTACATGCAGAACGACTACCTTACCTTTATGGAAATTGTAGGTTCATTTTTTGCGTTACCACACATTGGGAGATAAGGGATTAATTTATTCCCAAGGTTAGGGTAGGAATGACAATGAACCTACTAATTTTTATGAACTCTCAAGGACTACTGACACATTAGTGATCAATGCCTTGAAACATGATGGAAGACTTGAACGGTTTGATATTAACGCTGAATGACTGCCACTCAAAGGAGGCAGATCTCATGAGGAGAGTTTGAGCAGACCTTGAAACAAAGCTCAAAAGCAGAGGGTTTGCTGGCCTGAAAATTGGCTGCCCATTACAGTGAGTGCGATGGAGCCCTGGCTGCTGCTGGGCACGGAGACAGGAAACACCGCCAGGGCAGCCGTGCCCAGGGTCTGCTGTGCCCACAGGGTGAGCAAAGCACACTCAGTGTCACTGCACAGCTCCAGCATCTTCACCCCAAACCAGAACCTCCCTCATGCCAAAATGGCAAACTGTACAAGAGCTGGTCTTGTACACTCTGGCCCAGATGAAAATGTTTCCATACCAGAGAAGTTTCAGATCTGGCCATTCTCTGGGTCTTTTCTGCCCTTCAAATAGCATGAATTGCAAGATAAATCTTGATGAGCTTTGTTAGGAAAGGAGGCCTATCAAAATCAGTATTGGCACCTTCATTAACCTCCTCCAGTTATAATTTAAGAATCTGTGTATCCAATATCAGAATATATTAAAAATTATATTAAACATATGCACAAATAAAGTGTTAGGTTCAGAGTCCTAATATATTTGTGTCTCATCTTTTCGCATTCCACTGGCTTTACTTACAGCAGTCAAATCTTTAACATATCCTATTTAACACTCAGTTCATAACATTTCTCCATTAATTCAGACTCTTCCAGAAACTGTTAAATCTGTGCAGATGCAGGAGCCAAGAACTTCATAAAGAATGTACAGGAGGAGTTCTAACACTATGCATAATGCAAAACTAATCCATAATCTATTTCTCACACACACACGAAAAAATCAATAGATTAATTTATGCAATTCCTTTTTCAATCCAGTTATCACTGACCTGGAATAACTGTTTTTTCCAAATTATTTTTGAAAATATTCTATGGTATGTTGATTTCATGATAGAAAACAGCACTGGAAATGTCTGCAAAAAAATTTAAAACCAACCTCCTCCAAACAAATTAAAATACAAGCTGACACAAGGCAGTTTTATGGTAAAAGGGAATATTACAAATCCAGAAGTCTACGTTGTTTTTCATTATCCAGTGTTTGTATTTGCCATCTTCCCATCTGCTAGAACAGTCACTTCAAAAAGGCAGGGTGGTGAGAACACCACTTTCTATCCAAAGGATTATAAATGTTGTCATGCCAAAACCTCTTGCAGTGGAAAGATACTGACAACACAGCTGAAAATGTCCTCCCTGCAGCTACGTTTGTCTAGTTTTCAGGTCAGGGCTATCTCAAAAAGTGAAAAAACCCCCCACAATTAACTGAAAAGTTTGGATGTTCTGGAAAGACTTTTTCTGACACAGCTTAAATTTATATATGATCCTATGAGATCTAGATTTTGGGGGGTTTAGCAGGGAATTAATTATTTTCTTCTTAAAACAAAAAAAAATGTATACTTTTTAATGTAATGAGTGTCTTTTCAAGCATCTGCTGTATGCAATGAAAAAGACATGGACAAAACACTTTCTATCCACATCTTCTAATTTTTTGCAGTAAAGAAATGCTGTCCAAACAGTGATTTTTTAACAAAGTTCACCAGCTCACAGCTGAAGAGGAGAAAGTACCAAATTCCATGGTGAAAAAGGAGCTTTTTCTGTGGGTCAGGACCTAGGAAGAACTGAAAGAATAAAATTGGAATGCAGTACCTGGAGGGAAGGCTTCTGAAGACACTGTTTATTATATATATATATATTTTTTTTAGACCACTGAAGAATATTTTAGGATACAGTTGTTATATTAGACTGCCTCCACTTTTCATTATCCCACTCAAGAGGAGGCCTTTCCCTAAATATTACGAAGTCACCAGCAAATGAAATGATCAAGGCTGCTTTTTCCACCCACTATGGCTGATGGCAAGCAGCACAATGCCAGCACCCTGGAAGTCAAAGCCAGAGACTCTGATGGAGCCAGCTGGGGAAAGACTCTTCCACACTGAAACTCAAGCCTGTGGTTTGCAGACCTTAGCAGCAGCAAGAATGAGGAGTAACCACAAATTAATAGTTTTATGCCTAGTAACTAGTCAACAGACATGAACAGCACTGCTCACATTTTAAAGTACAGAAAAGGAAAGAACAGAACAGGATGCGAAAAAAACCCCAACTGAATAATGAGAATTTTCTGGAAGATAATGAAGGTACTGCTTTGTATGTTTTCCATAATGCAAATCAAACAAATCTTCTAGAAATAAAGTATTTTAACATTTTATAATCTCTTTGTCTAATGTGAGGCTCTATTTTAAGTGTACTAAAGACAGTTTATGCCAAAGCTTTTTTTCTTTTTAATCCTGTCTGACCTGAAAAGGAAAAGCTCCAAAGTCCATTACCATAGGAAGCTTAGTTTAAACCCAGAGCCTTTCTAAATTGCCCTATGTAACATCACATCGGGGTGGGGACAGGGTGAGGGGGGCTTGTTTCCTTTTAGTTTTGTTTGGTTTTATAATGCTATTTTGGATCCTTGATGTAGGTATAACAAAAAGCCAAGCACCCTCTGTAAACAGCTAATGGAAACAAATACAGTGACCTTTGATAGGCAGCATTTCAAATGTGCTAAGGATCTCTAGAACGAGGGCATGCATCTCATAAATAGGACCCTGTAAATTAGGACAAAAATAGGCCAACCTGGGCAATTTGGCCATGGGAGATAATCTATTTTAACCAGAAATAGGGTTTGCCTCTCTCTGCTGACTTTTTATTCCTTATTTTGTACTTCCTGTTTTCTTTTAATATGACATTTCATGACAACCCATAACATTTATCGAGATGCAACTTTCCTCAGCATTCCCTGAGCAGTGGAGAGTCCACCTGTTCATCTTTATGAGGAGCTCTCACTTTCCAAGGAAGTCCTGGAAGCCTTTTGCTTTAATAACACAGCAGCAACAGAACTGGGATCTCATCGTTCCTTCAAACTGAATATCCATTGATCTTCTTTGATTCCAAATGGGGCCAATATTTGGCACAGCTTTACTCACTACAGGATTCCAGAGCTTGACCACTCTTGCCATAGCAAGGTGCAGATTCCTCCTAAATAGAGGAAATCAAAACCAATCCCCAACATATTAAATATTGCATGTAACTGTGGGCCCGATATTTTTGAGCCCGAGAATTGCTGGGAAACTTTTCAGCAGTTTTCCCTTTCTCAAAACAACGTTGTGTAAATAACTACTTTTCCCCATAACATTTCTGAGTAAATGATACTTCTTTTCCATAACAACCTCTCTCCCAAGTGTTGTTTGCTATTTCTGTTACTTGACCAATGGAGAGAGGCGTCAATTCTATAGACCAATAATGTGCCTTTTTAGCACAGCATGTTATAAAAAGGCTGAATGAATTGTAAATAAAACCTTCTGATCCTCTTCTGCCTGCTGATTGGAGTCAAGCATCTTTATTTTGTGTCCTTTTGCAACATGTAACAGTAATTTTTAAAACAGTCCTACACGAAGCCAAAGCTGGGTTGCTATTGAGCAAGAAAACCTTATGGGTCTAAGAGGATGTTTGGTAAATTCTGCAGTCTTCGACAACTTCAAAAGATGGTGGTTCTCAGTCTAAATCCTAATTAAAAATCAAGAATTTTTTAGAAGAGGATTTCTTCCTTCTCATTAGGACAGAAAGACTGAAAATTTACCTGTAGTTCTCAAAGTAGCACAGGCCCAGCATCTCTACTAAAAAGCCCCCTCTTCAAATTTCATCACACCTTGTCACTCTCAAGTGACAACCCTCATTACCAGTCCTGAAGAAAAAACAAGTCCATCTAGGCAGAGCTTAAAGCTGAATCCAAAACGCTAAACCTGCATTTCACGTTTCACGCAACACTGCCCCATCTACCCAGAGAGAGCAAAGAACATTTCTGCCTTGCACGCAGCCTCGGTGGGACACCCCTCTGTGCTTTCACAGCTGTGCTATCTGCATCCCCACACTGCTTGGCCTCTGCAGACAGAAAGCTGCCTCAACAAAACCTGATGGACAAAACTGTTCCAGAAGTGCTGTCCAGAAGACACTTTTAAAAGTTCAGCCAGTACCAATCCAGAAATAGCTAGGAAAAAGGATGTTTGCCTTCACAGAATACATCGTGTCCCTCACATACACTTTTCTGCTGGCAATCCTTAAGAAAACGCTGGGAAAGAAAAAGAACATGAACACAAAGCAGCCCCTCAGCAAGAAAACAGACCATGTTTGAACATGCACATTAATGAAACTGAGGAAGATAAAAGTATGGTACAATTGAGCAAACTCACTTGTATACACATAAATACAAGATATATACACATATAGATATATATCTATCTCAAAACATTCTTTAAAATACAAAATTCTAGGAAAGTTGAGCATGAATTTAGCTATGTAGAATTTTTCAGTTAGGTTCAATTCCTAGTGTTTAAAAATTAAAGACTTAAATTTTCTCTGCAGGAGTATCCTGTGAATTCATGTCTCATGTAATATCGTCTTTTCTACGAAGTATTTGTTCATTTATGACTTCTTTCTGTTTTTTTCAATAAAATAATCAGAATTCCCCCCAAAAATTCACATGCATTAAAAAAAAAATTAAAAATCAGTCCTTCAGAATAAGATGATTCTGTGTTTCTTTCCTTGGGCTTTTCTCATTTTAGAAAAGGTAACATTTCTTTTCATAACCATTTAGCAGGCCAAACACTTCACTGAAGTTGTACTGTACTAGGAAAAGCTCCATCTGTGATTCCCTAGTGAAAGCCAGTGATCCCTGCACAGCACTAACAGGAGAGGCAGTGACTGTGATTCCTGACAGTCCTGTGACCAGCTGCACCAGTCCATGTCTGGGTGAACGTGTGCAGTTCGTTCTGGTCAGCCTCTTATAAAGAAACTTCTATTAAGAACTTTGGTGGGATTCCTCATGAGCCACTGCAGTTCTAACCAAGCCATAAAACCACATTCAGAAGCACAGAACTGCCTTCTCATTATAGAAAACTAATGAGAATGTGCTAATTGAGTAAATTAATGAATGAAGATGCAAGAGAGCTTCCAGTGCTCCATTTTCAATTCCTTTTTTAATTGCTGTAACGCTACAAAACTTGAGCTGAAAATGTACCTGGATTGCTTCAGACCTTTGCCAAATCTCTCTGTACAAATGCCTGAGCTTAGAATGATGCTCATTTTAGAATATCCACTGTCTCTTCAAGAGAATCAACAACCTCTTTTCCCCCTCAAAACACTGATGGAGATTGCATGACAGATAATTGTATAAGCAACATTAAAAAAAAGAAAAAAAAAAAGTCACAGGACTGTGATTTTGGGCTTTAAAACAAGAGCACAATATTTGCCTTCTTCTGCTCCCAGCTCCTCAAAAAAGGGTGCCCTGCTAGAAGATATGGAGGAATACTGGAGGTACAGCAGCAAGCTGGCAGAGCCCCAGTGCTGCCTTGTGTTAGTGACCACACGCAATTCCCGGAGCCTGTGCCCAAGGGGAGACTTAAATGAAATAATTTTCATTTTAAACAAAGACCAGCGTGGAAAACCTCAGGCAACTACATTAAATTTTAATAACACATTTGAGAATGGAGCTTTTATTCTTAAAAATATTCACCAACTAGCATGCCTTGCCTGAGAAAATAAGAAATGTCCTAAACTTCCAAAGGAGTAAGTGGCAACTGGATGTACTTCACAACAATTCTTTAAAAGGGCTGAAAATGCTGGATTATACCTGTAGAATTTAATTTAACTATAAAAGGCATGCAAATTAAAAGATTTTTCTAACAGTTTGAAAGAGTTGATCAAAACCCATAAATCTTGAAAGAGATGATGAAAAAACTTACATCAAAGATAGACAGGCATGTTATCAGACTTGTCTGTAGTGCCTGAGTACATCCTTACTTCTGTTATTAAAAAATGTGCAATTTCATCATTCTGAATGATGAAACCACAAGACTTAAAGGCAAGACTCTGCTCAGATCTCTTTTAAATCAGTAACAAAACTCACACCACCATTCATGGATTCCAAGTGGCAACGGAGACAAAAGCCTCTGGACCTTCCACCATTTAACAAGAAAGCATTCACATACTCTGGTATTACACAGTGGTAGAATGGGGGATTTAGGGTCAAAAAGGCATAAATTTGGGTGTTCCTTATAGGATTCTTACCCTGTGTTAACTTAGTATTGTTTCATACTTTAGAGACTCAGACTGAATGTAGAAATATTTTTAATTATGAAAATAAGAAAAAAATCAGCCTAGAGTAAGGATCAATAAGAATTATACTTTTTAGCTTAATTCCTATCAATCCTGAAGTGCTGTGAACCATAAAAAAACAACAGGAAAGACTGTTATACCTTTATGCAGATGAAGCTCTCGATGTATTTGAATTAGAATGTTTCAGCTCATTTAGCAGTCTGTGCATTTTACAGCACAGATCACACTTCAGCTGCTAATGCTGTTGGGAAGATCCATCCCTGTTTATTATGGAGACACTTCATTTAGGTGGCTTAAAGGTTAGTGCATATCCACAGTTTGTTGCAGGAGAGACTGCAGCTTCTGCAGCAACTCCAATAGAGCTTTTATAGCCAAGCATGCACTGGAACAGCACAAGTAAATAATGTCCACTTTGTGGAACTACGATAATGTTAGAAAAAAGAAATCAGACCAAAAAAAAAAGAGAACTAGAAGCAGCATCTACACAGAATGTAACATTAAGTGACGCAGAGATGAAACACCTTGGGAAAAGGTGGCACAGCAAGCGTCTCTCAAAAATCCTACTGAGGCCAGTTTCATTGCACTACACTTAGTCCCAGCACAGATATAACTTCAGTGGTCAGAACTGTCTCCATCAGTTTCTGCTATAGCTGCTTCTGGCAGTTTGAATTGACCATTCCCTCTACCTGAGTAATCAGGACCAGAGAAGCTGCATAATCTGGGAACAGATGAACCCATCATTCCCACTTAGTGAGCACTGCGTAAATTCAGTTCACTGCTTAAATTCAGAGCATGTGAAGTGATTCCTGAGAAGGAGACTAAAATCCATGTGCTGCTCCAGGTACCAGCTGTGCTCCCTTCCTAGTGGGGACATCAAGGCTGTCCTTTGCACAGTTCCAAACCACACATGCAGCAGGAATGTTTGCATACTTGATGAAACACAACACCCAGATAGGTTACTGATGTTCTCAGCACCAACTGACCTACTGATCCACCCCTCTGGAGTCACATTTTTTGTTAATGTACACACAACCCACAGGCCCTTGCATGCCAGCCTAGAGCTCTTTCCGCCTCCTCTCATCAAACAGCCTGAACAGCACAAAGAAATCCACACAGAAAAATTTCTGGAGAGGATTTCCTTCGACAAAAAGTCCTCGTAAACAGAAATTTTCGCTCCTTCAGAATTGATGCTATTTCAGTTCTACAAAATCAAAGATTTATACAAATGATAATGTTGCTTTTCACAAAGGATAAGAGGTTACTTGTCCAAGATAATGTATAAGCATTGGACTGTAAGCACATCAAGTTACATGATGAGTATTGTACTTCAAATTTTCCAGTCTGTAAGCCAGCCATCAGCAAAGGTGGAAACAGGAAACTATATGCATATTTATTATTTAGGAATAATGCATTTCATCTTCTAGCAGGTCATTGTGGAACCAGATCTACGTTAATTAGAATTATTTTACATAGCTCACTGCATGAAGAAAAGCAAAGAGGAATCCAAGGCAATGCTCTGCAGCTGTATCTCAGCTTTATCTGTAGATTAATTCTGTAGTATGCCACAACACATATCAGAAAAGAAAATATGAAGTGGCAAAATAGCAAGAAACAGAAATACTACAGCACAACTCTGACTTACCTATGTGATAAAGTCCTATCCAGTCAGTTGGATCTACTTCTTCCTTAATATCCCAGAAAATGATGAGGTTCTGAGACTGTCCCAAGGTGTATTCGTACATGCTGGCTGTCAAACTAGACCTGCTATCCGAAGTCACTAAATCAGTGTCGCTGTTGGCACGCTGCAGGTTCATGTTCTCAGGCATGGTGCCCTGAGATGCCAGGCTCTGCAGGTTCTCGGGGCTCAGGGTGTACCGGAGCTGGGGGTTGCGACGGCGCACGAAGAGCAGGTGCTCTCGGGCTGAGCTGGCCATCTCTCCTCCACTTCCGTCAATTCACGTAAAAAAGTTGTTGTTCAGAGATCTATCACAAAGAATGGAAAAGAAAGTTTTAAGTGAGACAGGAGGTGACTCAGTCAGTTATTAAATGGAGAAGTATTAGTGCAAAAATGTTCCCACAGAATCCTGAAACAGACCGAGTACAATCTTCTTCTTCATTGCTCTACCACTGCAAAGAACTGAGTGTCTGTACATTAAAAAGCCCCATGATTCACTTGCAACAAAATTCAGAGTTAGCCATACACCACAAAATAACATAAGCCAGAAAACAACAGAAAGCAAATCGTCCAAGATAATCTATGAAGCAAGAATAGCCACAGTAACAAAGCTCATTTAAGTCTGGCCTTAAGAGTGAAGTAGCCTTAAGAGCAAAGACATAATGAATTCGTGTTCTACCATAAAAATCACAGCAGTACATGATGCTTATGGTAGTTTCAACAATACTCTCTATGCACTGTTTGATTAGCATGACTTAAGTGCTGAAGATAATAGTAAGGTTGGACATATTTCAGTAGAAACATCACATCCCAGATTTATGCTACTCTAAGATCATCTTGTAAGGATTTTGTCTTACAAGGTACAAAGCATAGCTTCTGATGTTCCCTATACCATACAAAAACATCAAACCGTTGACTGAGGTACTTTAGACTACGGATATATATCCAATTAGTCCATTCATCTGTGCAGTCAAATTTTTGTTGTCCTTCTGCATCCATCAGAAAACAGAGGCCTTAGAAATTCAAGGCAATTTCTTCTGCAAAGGAGTTGTCATTGACTGTTTTCCTCCAGCCCTGAGCAGACACTTCCCTGAAGTGTCTTCTGAAAGGGTCATGCCAATGTCATCACATCATACATTCAGAATCAGAACTTGGGATTTCATTATCCATAGCTGCTAAATTATTGGCATTTGAAAATAAGCCCTCACATTACTCACACCTTGTGATAAATCATAATTCATCTTCAATTTTCTTTTCAATATTTGCATGTATGGACTCTTCAAGCATATCAAAGAAATTTCTGCTGTTTTTCAGCTTCTCTTAAATGGGAGATGTTTTCAAAGAACATCAAAGAACTAACAAAGAGGGAAAATAAAGTTCAACTTATCCAGTTGTGCGCAGTACGTATATCATACACTGTATGTGATTCAGCATCAAATAATGCAGAAAAGGAAGGAAATAAAAATTCAGTCCAATAATTCTACATATACAGAAGTGACATGAAGATGACCACGTTTACTTCACAAAGTACATGACACAGTCTTTCCTGACATGAGGAATATTTTGGCTGCGTACACATTTTATTTCTGGTGCTGGACGTCAGCAGGGTTCACTACCTCCTCTCTGCCGTGCTCCCGCACACTCTGCCTCTGACATCAGGGACAGTGACAAAAGGGAAACTGGTAAAGTTTAAATGAGAGTCAGGAAAGTTAGTATCTTGTTTCTCTATGCAAAGTTTTATTCCCTAGATCTGAAAATCCCAGAGTGCTTTGAGACCAGAAAGGCTGGTCAGAAACAGCCACCACCTTCCCTACAAGCCAGTGAAACACAGAGGGATCAGCCCTGTGATGTGAGTGGAAGCACACACTACATTTAAGTGTTAAATGTCACACTGACAGAGTTCTACCCCTGAGTTAGGAAGTGCTGATTTGCTCTTGGGCAGCTCATGCTCCTGCCTGGGAACCACAGCCCTCAGCACCAGGAGATCTGGCAGTATTAATTAACAGACTGACAGCTATTAAGTTTATTTTCTTCTGTCCCACAGCCACAGGTTTACGTACTTTTGAACATACATATTTTCGTATTTTTACGTATTTTTGAACTACCGCATGCAGTGGTTTTATGGCAGTAAAAGCGCTGCAAAGTAAGTGTCATGCAGGTGGACCACAGGTTAAAGACAAAGTTTTAACAGGTGGGACGAAGAACTTTCTTTCAGCTGCAGAGACTTAGGTTGTACCCAGGGCAGCACTGGCATTTGTTGGAACATACTGAAAATTTATACGTGGCAGATGGACAAACTCATCTATGGTTAAGGACACATGAGAATTAACTTGTACTAGCCAGGACTATGCCACAGTTTGAGAGATGAAAGTAGCCTGAGAAAAACATTAACTCCTTTGCAACAGTCTGTTTTCTTAAGTCCTAATGGCTATCACTCTGATGAAACACATTAGTTTCTGAAAGTAAAGTAAACCACAAATCTAAATGCTGGGTAACTTGTTGGATCCTATTCATAATTCTAAGTATGATCCAAACAAACCACATAAAGCAACTAAAATCAATTTGCAACCAACAAGTTAAACTCACATAAATGAGCTTCTATTGTGGGTAAAAAAAACCCTCCAAAAATTCAGGACTCATAATCTTTTACAGCATCTTCTAAATCATTAAAAGAGGTTGTAAAGGGGCCCTCAAAGAGCCCCTCATGTCAGATAATACTCTGCTATGTAGTATCTCACAGTGAGATTAATTAAGTATATTTGTAAAGAGAGAAATTCAACACTCATATTGTAAAAGGGGAAAAGGTGATTGCCATAAAACTCAAGCCACAAGAAGTGATAAAAAGAGCCACTATTTCAATTATTTACAACCCAGAAGAGAGATGAAAACCTTACACAGTGCCTTCCTGCCTACAAAAGAAGTTAGTTCCTTGGGTTAACAATTCCTGATGTCTGTCACTAATAACATAGCTAACAGAACATCAACACATACATCCTACCATAGACTGAAAATAAGAATTATCCTCCCACCTTCAGTTCCTGCTGAGCGCCACTGAAACAGCATTTGCACCCAGACTATGCTGTAAAGACAGGATTAGCTGTGTGTACCTGTCCTGCCATGAAGGTTCAGCTCATCAGGCTGAATGTGATCAGAGCAAGTGATATCTGTGAGGATCACACCAAGCTGGTTAGGCTCATATTGTTTCATGAAGGCAAACTGAAGTGTTTATTCTGAATTAAAAGCATACAAAAATACAAGCATTTAGGAAATCAGCAGATACTTAACTTTAGCAAACTATTTCAGTTGAAAAGTGAAACCTGTATCAAAGCTGCTTATCCGTATCACAGCATTTTCTTCAGTACTTCACAAGAAGCTTAGAGAGAACTAGAACTCATTTCCTCTTAATCTCTAAGTGGCCCAAGTTCAGGATTATTTCTATCTAAATATACTCCCCAATTACTAATCACAGAGGGACTAGAACTGGGAAATAGTTCCACTTAATACACAAAATACAGATAGGAAAAAATCGTCCTGCCCAACCTTCTTCACTAAAGGAGATTGAAAAGAAATGTCGGGCCATTTCACACAAATATTCAACAGTTTAAAAAAATACATGAATGGAAGTCTGAGTCTTCCAGTACAGTAATCACCAAAAAAATCCTACCCCACCATGCAAAACAAACCAGAGTTCGCATGCTGCCCCTGTTTATCCTACTCCTACCAATGATTCATTTCTTGTTTATGTAGTGTTCTTTGATGTGGCTGCCGGGTGTTGCTCGCAGCCTCTTCCCACAGCCCTTAGAGTAAAGCAGCTCCGCAGGGCCAGCACCGAGCAGGGCTGGCCCCGAGCAGGGCTGACCCGGCACCCTCGGGACACGGCCTGTGCTCCGAGAGGGGGCTCGGGGTGCTGCTGGGGCAGTAATAGCTCATTAACCCATCGCTCGGGGTGCTGCTGAGGCACTAAGCGCTCATTAACCCATCGCTCGGGGTGCTGCTGGGGCAGTAATGGCTCATTAACCCATCGCTCGGGGTGCTGCTGGGGCACTAAGCGCTCATTAACCCACCGCAGCCTCGCAGAGGAGCGAGGGCACTGCAGGGCCAGGCTCCCCCTGCCCTTGGGAGAGCTCGGCACAGGGCTGGCTGTGCCGCCGTGTGACAGACGGGCAGGAGAAAGTGTCCTGCCCAATTGACACCCAAATGGCCCCATTCACGGGATCACTGAATCACTTGGCTTTAAAAGACCTTTAGCAACATCCAGCCCAACCATTAACCTAACACAGGCTCTTCACCGCTGTCAATGTCTGACAACTCCTTTGCTGAAGAAATTTTCCCTAACATTCAACCTCCCCAGGGGCAGGTGGAGGCTGTTTCCTCTGGTCCTTGTGCCTGTTACTTGGAGAACAGAATGACACCCATAAGAGAGCCATAAGGTTCCAACCCCTGGAGCCTCTTTTACTCCAGGCTAAACACCCCCAGCTCCGTCAGCCGCTCCTCACAGGACCTTCACCAGCTCCCTCGTTCTCCTTTGGACACATTCAGATCATGCTTGGTGTAGCTCTCTCATGCTGAGATAAGCAATCCCCATAATTATACAGGGTGAAGAACATATTAAGAATACGAAGAACAGAAAACATGCTGGTTTTCCAATTACACACTGTGTGACACTGGTTTGTTCAGTACAAAGGTTTATAAATGCTACAATATAAGGTTCAAACTGACCATCTGTCTGAACTCAAAGTGGCTGAGAAAATGCTTCTTGAATAAATTTAGAATTTGGAGATCCTTTACTGCACAGAACCCAAAAATAGCATATTTTCTGGGACAAGGTAGGACTCTCCAGTCCCTGTACTGGCTTCAAACCTGCTAGAAGTTGTAGCAAAAGCAGAATAGCCAGAATTCACTGTCAGCTGTAAAACCTGCCCATGCAGCTGTGTGATGGGTAACCACGATTCACTCATCTGCTTCACCACTTTGCTATCTTGGAGGCAAAAAGTGATCATTCCAAACCTAGAGAGTTTGTGATCTGATGAAAATCAAAAGAGAGATGTCATAAATGGGAAAAATCAAATCATTACACTTCTGACACCATTTTTCTTTTTAATTACAAGGATACTCAGGATATATCAGAAAGATTAAAAGAGAAAGAACTATCTCTTTTTTCACTCCAGTTCTTCAATTTTACACATTCGACAGTAAATTTGTATTCACTGTTTTTCCCTGAACAGGCAGTTGTGGCTATTACTTTTGTTTGGGGAGCTCTTGAAAGATATTAAAAATTATTGGAAGCTACTATCATAGCTGACACAGGACTTAGATACAGCTCAAAGACTTAAATGTCCTTTAATATCTCTCTTTTTAAATGGAATAAAATTAAAAGTTGCTTTAATTCAGCTTTAATTGGATAGTAACAGTCTTGAAATATAAATTGTTCTTTCCAGAAGCACAGAGACAAGTTAAATTCAGAAAACTTATTTTTCTGCTGGTCTGCTGACTTGAGCAAAGCCCCCCAGACTTTCATAACAGGACAATCACTGGATACTCTTAGGAGCAGCTTAGCCTGAAGCAATGATGATGAAAGAAATTAATAAATTTCCCAGGTTCCAGAAACAAACCTATACGTGCACCATCTTTTAACCAGATTTCCTTTTCAATCAAGAAAATTGCCAAGAAGGTCAACTTAAGCATCCTGAAAGACACAGCACTTGGTAGATCTTCTCCAGGAGAGATGTTTTGACTTTTCCATTCAAAGCATCTCCACAGGAGTGCCAGACTAAATGACGTGCTAGTTGTGCCAGGTAGCTGGCCTCCTTGGGGGAAGAGGCAGAGGTCTTCCAAAAAATCATTCAGAGGACCAAAACCACTCTCTCTCTTGATCTGTGGAAGAAGCTGCAGTTCCTCGAGACTGAGCAAAAGAGGACAGAATTTTGTTGGGATGTCCTTTTCCCTTGTTCCCCTGCTCTGAGCCACGCAGGGAATAAACTGTGCTGAGAAAACTCTGCTTTGGTCTGCTAACTCCTCCTCTGAACTCACTGCTGGGAAATCACAACCAGCAACTTCTGGAAACTGGACTCAGATGTTTTAAGGTAAAGCTAAAAATTACTGCACTGTAATTTGACAAGGATGTTGCTGTTCAGGAGAGGGAGGGGAAAAATGGAAAGAACATGTGCATGCATCTCCAGTCTGCTTTGGACTCAAACCTGGTGACTCAGCTCAGATGTTAAACATCAGCTCAGATTACAAAACCACCATATAATTTAGACTGGCTGAAAATCTACCCTAAGGGAAAAAAAATATAGTTCAGCATAACCATATACTTTAAGTAAACAGTCCATTCATTATTTGGCCAGAGAATGGTTCAGTTATTTCAGTGTGTAAGAGAGTACCTGTTTTCAATAGATTTTCGTACAGTTCATTTGTAAAGTGAGTCTTATACAGTTTTGTATCTACCTGGAAACAAATGTCACTCACATATGACCTTAGCTGCTTGAGCAAGGCTTCCATCTTCTACCCAACAATGGCAACTTCCTTACACCAGGCAGAAGTTCTTGCTCAACCCTGTTATCAAGGCCAGAAATCTGAAGAGTTGTGCATATTTGTGACAGGTCCACACACTCTGTCTAGTAGCCTACCAGGCACTGGACTTTCAGTGTAACTTACTGCATTAATTACCAAGCAAAAGCTTCAGCATGGAGCAAGCTGGTGTACAGACACTGGCCACTGGTCCAAAGAGTGAAAGTCATAAATACGTGCTCAGAGACCAGTGCACACATCCACACACACATGCACAGCCTGGCATCCTACAGTTATACCAGTTTTAGAGGGTACTCACTGATGCACTTTGTTGCCAAGGAAGACAGATGTCCCATGTCCCCACAATACTGTCCCCACAGCTCAGGTGGAGTAAGAAGCCCTAAAACATTTCAAGCTAACTCAGCCACATGAACTGTGGAGTTGAACACTGAGAGCCTGGATTACCTGTCTGGAATTGTATGGAAGGGATTACGGAGGGTTCATCTAATCCCTTCTGCTGCAGCTGCCAGGCTGTGAGATCCATCTGGCCTGCAGATGTACCTTAGTACTGCTCTGCAGACATACAGGAGGATATCAAGTACCTAAAACTCATTCCTGTCTTTCACCAAAGTAGCAATATAAGAACTGCACATAAATTTAAAGTGAACACACCAGACAGGCTCCTATCCTCTAGACTACTCACATAAGAAACAAAACTTGACTGGAAATTGTAGGGCAATTCCACAGCCAGCAGGCCATGTTCCACATGTATTATATATCCTCATAACCTCCTCCTGGTGTGGCAACTACTTTAACCAAGTTCATTTATTTCAGTAATCTCACCTGCAGCACCACCCCTCAGAGTGGAGCTCACAACAGAGGCAGAGACTCGAGGTACAGCCGTGTTGCCATTAAACCCTGCATAGTGTGAACTGTGGCCTTGGATTATCCACAGTGCAATGGTACCCTACAGAAACTTTAAAACCACAATCCCCACTGCCAGCCTTTGATCTTGAGTGTCCATGGCACAGCTATATCTGCTGCTAGTTGCTGTTGATTGATTTTATTCAAGAATTTCCCTTCAAGTACTGATGCAGCTGCTCTGTTTAGACTTCTGATGCCAGATCACAGAATCCATCTAAAATACAGCCCCCTTCAAATGTCTATACTAGAAAGACAGACTGTAATCTCTATGAGAAACTACTCTGTCACAAGATGGGAAAATTAGAATTCACTTATTCTGTAAATAAACTAGAATATATGCTCATACTTAGATATGTGAAAGCCTATAGGAACCTATAAATGACAAAAAAAAAAAAAAAAAAGGTAACCCATTCAACTCTCTTGAAATCCCTCCTGTCTTTAGGACTTCCAGAACATCAGCAGCAACAGCCCAGAGTTATCCAATTATACGTTTTCTCCCAAGGCTTTTTCATAAGCAACAGTAAAGACCAAAATACAGAACTTCTGCAGAAAAGAAAAACTTAGCATTTGCATGTTCAGGAAAGCAAATAAACACAGAACCAGAATAAAGAGTACAATGCCAAAAAGCATGACAAACAGTAAAGAAAAGATATATTCCTTTGAAAAAAGAAAGGAAATCTGCCAGGCCAAAAAAGGCATAATTCAAAAGGCCATTTATAAAATAATGTGCTTGACAGAAGAAGTAGTACAATTATTTACTGCTTACTATGAGAGTAGTTCTGCAGTTTCATTCTGAGTCTCTGCAACCGGTACCCAAGCAGAAACTACTCAATGAGTGTCACATCCATAAATGACAGCTGTATTTTAGTGATACTTAACACTGATTTAAGCACTTATTTGGCAGTTATTAAAACCTGGTGTATGTATATTTAGATATGCAATAAGCATTTCTATAAATTCATTTTAATTCAATTTTTAACCAGAAATCCATTCTATGCTGATGGAAATCCTTGGAACATACAATGAATAAGAATGAACATTCATTGTTCCACCCAGGCAAGCCCAAATCCAGTACAGTCATTCCCATTTTCAAGCCTGTTCGAGCTCAATTTTCTACCACATAAAATTGTTTTTACCCACTGAAATGGTAACAAACCACCACAGACCAGGTACATCTCTCACACTGAGAGATTCCAGCATTACCAGGGAACACGGGAATGCTGTTTCTCTCAAAGCAGCACACGCTTCAATTCATGATGCTATTTATTCAGTTTGGTCACAAAGGGGTATTTTCAACTTGAAAAAAGGCATTTCTGTGTGCAAAAGATGTATCAACTGACTGCAAATTCAAGAATTCTGTAACTGAAACATGTTGGCAGACTACAAGTAGAATAAAAAAGAGTGTCCATCAGTCCATAGCAAAGCAATTTCCCTATTTCTCCATTTTTTTCAAGTTCCAGCCTGGTAAAACTGATCATAATGTGGGCGTAGAAGATGTTTTAAAAAGACTCAGTTGGTCTGCTCGAAGAACAAAGGAAAATTAAAAACAAAACCAACCCAAAGCTTTGTGTACCTAAGTCTTATAAATAAACTGTAGATACAATCAGTAGATGAGGAAAACAGGAAACAATTCTTTTTAAAAACTGACAAATTTTGCTGGAGTGAATTTAACTGTCTGTATAAATGTGAATTTCCCTCCTTCTGCCCCTTTTACCCTTTTGATATTTCAATTTAGATAATTTTGCCAGTTATAATCTTCCCCCCATAAAGCTTGCATTTCCCTAAATATTTAAGGAGGCTCTCTCACTAAATTAAAACATGAGAACATTTCTGCTTGTCTGCAGTTTAATGGAGCTTTTTGAATGAATGAAACTCTACTAAGCAAAAATCTACCAAAGGCATCCCCAACACTAAGAGAAGAAGCTGGCCATGCCAACTCAAAGGCAATGGATTTTACCTGCTGACTGTCCCAAGTATGTCCTTAAGGAGGAGGTGCCATCACCACAAACACATCAATATGATGTTTCTCATATATACCTGTTCGAGTTCAACTTAAGGTGTCCAGTGTATTAATTTAGGAATATTGCAGAGAATCAAATAGCTATGAATGCAATCTTTGCAGAAACTACAGAGACTGAAAGCCCTAAAGATTTCCTCCTCCAAAAAACACCTGCTCTACCATCTTTAAATTATTTCCTTATAATACATAGAAAAAGAGCCCAGAGTAAGAAAAACCCCTGAACTGTTTGTTTGCATTAAATACACATGCTGATCTTCAGCCTAAATAAACCCAGGCAGAAAGTCAGCAGGGCTGTATATGGTGTTGCTCATACCACAATCTCTACTTACAGGATAAGTCACTTTTAATACTCAAAACACTTCAGCTCTAAACCAAACCAGTTCTCTTGCTTAACAGCAGCAGTTTTGTGTTTTAAAAACCCCAAAATAGCACCATACAAACATTTCCAAGTCTCATAACTTGTTTTAAAGAATGAAGATTGCAATCTTATGTCCTACTTCAGATTTTCCTCTAAAATATGTTTTAGGTCAGAACTTCATGCTTGAAACACTATGTCAGAACTCTTATGCACCAAGTGCTTTACGGTTTTTTGGTTTTGTTTTTGTTTTGCTTTTTTTTTTTTTCCCCCCAAAAACACTAAAATAATTTTAAGGAAACATTTTAGCTGGATAATTCAAGAAACATTTCAGTAAAAAGCAGTCAGATTGGTAAGTAGTTACGGTGCCCTGGATAAATTCTCTTCCACAACTGTGTGAGTCAGATTACTTAATTTATACCAACAGGTTATGAAGAGAAGATGCCTGCATTTGTTGAGGTGCAGCAAGATCAGTAGGACACTTGGACATGTTCTGTGCCTTACAAATTCCCTCTCTCCTCAAAGCTAAACCGCTGCAGGGCAATCACTGAAGTGATCAGAGGTGAGGAGCTCCGAGGAAACACAGGCTATGGCAGGGAACAGCCAGAGACTCACCCTAAATCTCAACTAGAAAGGAAGAGGGAGACAGACTGAAAACACTTCCCCTATTTAACAGTTTGTTGATTTACGGTTTACAATCCGTAACCGCACTCAAGAGAAGAGAAAACCAATTAAGAGTGCTAAGGAGCACCCCTCTGACAACAAAGATACTCCTGGGTAGGTGGCACACACCATCCATCACCTGCAAATACATCCCGGAGCACACTTGGCTGGGTCTGCTCTGTGCTCTCGAGATGAGGAAATTGTGCCAGAGCACAGACACTGAGGAGTTAGAGATCCCAAAGCTATCACCAGCCGTGCCTCTTCTCCTTACAATTCTCCTCTCCTCACCTTACAATTCATTATTTACTTCAGTGAGCACACGCTGTAATTTTTTTCTCCTTGCAGGATTACTGCTGCACTTGCTGCTTTCCTCAGTTTCTGCAGCAAATGAAGCAGAAATCTTTCAGAAGCTTAATGAACAATTAATGAAAAGACAACAATACAAAGTGGGCTATATAAAGATGAGGCTTATTATGAATTAATACTTTTACTATTAAATATGTATGAGTTTTTAATAAGTAGAGCTAAAAATAGAACTGTGTATCACAAGATTTCTCCAGGCTGTACAATTTTCATTCATCTTCATCCTGCAAAGAAATGGACCATTGCTGAAAGGATTCTCACTGCACATTTTTACATTGCTATCACTGGTCCCAATTCATCAATCCACAAAAAACCCCAGCCTCTGGGATCTTGGCATAAAGGATTCTGAAGAGTTCCACACTGTGCCATAAGGCTTGCAGGAAGGTGCAGCAAAGTCTGCTCATCCATCTCCCAAAAGGCACAGGTCTTTGGCAGCCCAGTCCCCATCTGCAATTTGTCTGTTCAGAAAGAATCCATTAGTAAGACAACAAACAGCAACCAGTAGCAGGTGTGCCACTAGACTTACCAAAAAACCCTGAAGTAACTACTTAAATCTTTATCTTTTTATCTTAATATTTCATTTTCAGAATAAATATGTTCTCCTCATTAGTTTGGCCCCTCGCCAAGAAAGGAAATCTAAAATGGAGCCAAATGCATCATTTTCTGATTGGATTTGAACATTCATATTTAACATCAAGTCATGTTACAGATACAACGGAACAAAGGATTTTAATAAAGACTGCACTAGTTCTGGTGGAGGGTGTATACATTCAGGAACACACCACAATTCTATATAAATCCACCCTAGGGCGTAGGTGCTACAGCCCCAGGAAACGGAAGAAGATTGAAATCAGTGTTTATAAATACAGCCAAGAAATCCCAGCACACATACCACCAAATACATAAACAGAACTTCAGACGATCTCATCTGGAGGTCTAAATTTCCTACACTTATTTATGTTGGGGAATTTTTTTTTTTTTGACATGTGTTGTGCCCTTCGTGTTTTTAAAGTGACCTTGGTAAATTTAAACCAAGGGACTTGCTTTGATTGAGCTGAGTAGAGTTGCTAATTGCTGTGTGACAAAAGGAAACAAAGAAATCGTAGCACACTGCATCCTAGTACCATCTTAAATTATTCTGTAATCTGTATTTTAAAATTAATTCTGTTTGATTTTGAATGTAATCTATTTCTCAGTGTGCAACTATAAAATGTAATTTAATCCACATCAGATACATTCCTAATTAAAAAGCAAAACCAAACCACGTTGCAGCAGAAGTAACTTTCAGCTTTTTATGGATGAAGTTTTAAATAACATACCTATTACCATTTTAATCTTTTTTTGGGGGGGAACAGGAAAACAGGTGCAATAACATGATAATGATTTTCAGTGAAATGTCCTTGGCTTGCTCTTTATGAAGACAGTTTAGGATCTGAGCTTTGCATAGACAGCTATTTAAAACTGATAATTCAGAGTAAAATTCATGTGATTTATTGGAAACTCAGAATATTATAAATAAAGTATATTTCTTTCCCCCCACCCTTCTCCACATTCAGCCTAGTAAACACTCAAGATTTATCTTTGCTTTTCATAATGATCAGAAACAGACATTTTTTTCAGATTTTTCAGGAACAATCAGTCTTTTACCAGAGAACCACAGAGCCAAAAAGAAAGAATTTGACTTTTTTTTGTTATTTTTGATATCCTTACTATTCACAAATGCATTCTGGACTTCAAACACACTGTCCTCCCTCCCCTACCAACCAGGATCCAGTTGCTCAATATTGCCTGTGCAAATCTCCTGGCTTAATGTCCAAAAAATAAAGACTGAAAATAGCAATATACAACATCCTCAAAATGCAACAACATAAACAAAATAAAATATGAAGAAAATGGGGGGGAGGGAAGTTAAAAAAAACACACAACAACAACAAAAACACAAACAAACAAACAAACAACCCTATACTGGTTGGTTTCTTCCTCATTAATGGAAATGTCCTTGCATTGTCCTGCATTTGGAAGTTGACTTCACAGTGTGACCTCCCCAAAAAACAAGATGCAATGCAGTTTTCTGGTTAGATAATGTCAGTGCCTCTGTGTCAGCCCTTCACTTGTGCCAAATTACCACTGCCAACCTCTGCTGTAGGTTATTACTAAGCAGAATTAAAGAGAAATCACTCAAAACAAATACCCACATACTGACTGGACTTGATAGTTTGCCAAAATTACAATGTCATTATTTGAAAAGATATGAATGAAGTCTCCTATCAACACTGCTGGCTAGCTGGTGGATTTCTCTGTAGTTTGAGACTGCTTTGATTTTTTTTAAAATCGTTTGCCTAATAAATTATATGACCATACAATTACAGAAAATTACATAAAATTACTGTTTATTACCACTAAATTGTTTTATCCCTGTGATGCAAGTCCAGTAGGTCAGTAATAAAAAATGTCAGGTTTAGGCAACCACTATCAGGTTTCATAATAGCACTTTTAAGCTGTTTTTCCTGAACTGCAGAGGATGTTGTTGTACTCCACCAACAATCCTACACCTCCACCACTCTGTAATGCAAACACAAACCTCAGATTAACACACAAACAAGTCTTACAGCTGCCAACACTGAAAACTCATGGAGCATGCTGGAACTGCAAAAGAATACCAGTTTTTAGAGAAAGCAGTGGTACAATAGAAAAACACATTTTAAAATAACGCTGAACCCAGAAGCTGAGCCCTTCAGAAAAATCAAACACCATAAAAAGCAGCACTTAGCTACTATTGCTAATTGGTCACAACCAATGTCTGGGTGACAACACAGGTCTGCTGTTGGAGGGCAGCAATTTTACAGGCATTGAGAAAGCAGATCATTCATTCTCTCCAAAGACTTCACTGGAATACCCCCAACACACATCAGTGATGCCAACTGCAGATGGAAAAGCAGCAACTGCTGAAAACAGCTCAGCAAGCTCTAATACTAATGAAACATAGCCTGAATTAGTTAACTTCAAATTAATAGCCATCCTCCACATGGCAAAAGTGTTTAATCCAAGTGTCATAATACTGAGCCACTAGTTTGTCATCTCCCACTAGTACTGACTGTAGGAAACAAAGCAGAATATTTTTTAAGTCCTTAACAGAATTACTTTAACTCTATTTGTCCTTGATCACAGAGGAACACATACACCAGTGTTGCTGATATCCCACCAGATGCTGCATCTTGTCTAAAACACAAAAAAAAAAAAGAGCTTCAATTATAGAACATGCTATTCTCAAACTTACTTCCCAGTATTTCTTATAAACAAAGAAAAAAAAAATGCTTTATAACTGTACTCAACCTACCAGAGAAGTAAAAGTGGTTCCCACTGCAGCTGACCAGAAGCCAGGACCAACTCTGAGCAGATATGCACCACATATGCCAACATGAAAATGAAAATAACTTCTTAGACCTATTACTTTGTTTCTTGGTATTTTCTACATAACTACCACCAAAAGTGCTGGGTTACCAACCCCCATCCGTACTGCAGTGGATTGGCAGTATAAATTTGGATCATGACTGTGATTGTGTGTCTTCCCATGTACCTTACCGCAGAGCTTCAGCTCCTGAAGCAAATGGAAGAAGACCTAGCAAAGGTACACCTAAAAGTGACACAGCATGCTTGTGGCATTTAAGGGTTAAGTTATGCCAACTGGTACTTCTGGTGCAAGGGAAGAAACCCTAGGAAAACACTCCAAACTTCAATGCAAACTGGACAAAGGCACACACAGCAATAAGCAGTTTCAAAACTGAAGGACTGCATAACTGCACAAGATGAAATATTAAAATTTACTTTCTCTGCTATGAACCCTAGTGACGTAGCAAACCTCTCAGGTCCTGAACTACATCCAGGAGCAGCCAGAGGCTGCACGTGCTTGGGTATGTCAAGATGAGATGTGCTCAGTCTGGAATTGTCATCATCTCTCCCAGAGCACTGGCCATCAAGAGGGGAGCTGGCGCTGATGTGCTGGAGTTTAGCTCTGCCCAGAGGATGCTTAGGGAGCAGCGGCTACACAAAAGCAAATCGATGGGCTGTTAAAGAGTGTTAATAGCACACTTGGTGGTTGGACAGACTGTTCGGCAGGGGGAGAGACGTGGTAATTAAAAGACAGAAAATACTGCCACACATCCATCAGGGAACTTCCACGAGAGTCAGAAAATTAAACAGTTCCCACGTCATGCCACCAGCCCTTCAGAGCTAATCAGAACCTGCAATTCTTACATTTCACTCTTCTGAGAGTCCCACTTCTTCTCTTGAGTGCACAGGACATGCAGGGTGTCTCCAGACCCCAAGGGCTGAAAGTACTGGGGTTTTATACTCTAACCACATCCTTGGAAAAGCGTTATGCCATGGGAACCACATCTAAAGCAGCATCCAGCTAAAATGGATACACTAGGAAACCTTTGATGGGGTTCTTTGTTGGTTTGTTCATGTTTATTTTTTTATCAGGCATGCCTGCTGGAAATTTAAGCCACAGGGGCAGTACCTTCTGTTACCTACAGGCTACTGGGAGGATTTGATCAAGTATGCATGATGTAACAGGCACTGAAATTCCTGGAGATTACAGAATGCTGCAGAATGTGCCACAGGGTGTCATACAGCCAGGCAACAGAAATAAAGTGATTTAAGCATATGAGACCAGAAAAGAAACTAGTGAAAAATACATGACTCTTTCATGCTAAAAAGTATAATTTTGGATATTGTCTATATTTAGTGAGCAATAACCAAACAGATCTAAATATACCATGAGCTTTTATAGCTGTCTTACAGTCTACATACAGAACGAGGAAACTTTTCTGTGCTAAGGCACAAATATTTCTTCCAGTTATATCTGGTGGAGCACAAAGTAAAATGCAGCTTAGCACTATCCAGAAACAGTGTGGCCAGTGAAACATCATTCCTAAAGTTCCACCTGCAGCCATAGGATGTTTCCACCCAACATTTACTGGGTCAACTCAAGCACACACACAAACATCTGCTGACCAGGTGAAGAAATATGATTTTACTCACTTCAGATTTTCAAGGTGAAGGTGTCATTTCCTATAAGCATCACTAATTCTAAGCTCATAACATACAGGAGAGCCATAGCTAAGGTGGTCATTTCTTCTTACCTAGAATTCATAATGATTCCATTGTTAATCCACAGTTGGAGTTCAGTTATGACTAAACTCTTCCATTATTAATAGATTGACAGTGGAATATTCAGCTTAACACAATCAACTCTCTCATGGGCATTAAACAGTTGCTCTGTGGGTGGTTTTGGAGCTTTTTTGGGGGTTGTTTTTTTGGTTTTTGTGGGGTTTTTTGTGGTTTGGTTCGTGGGGTTTTTTTAGAGCATGACGATTTCCAAAACCAGTGTAGACACCCTGCATTTCATAACATGCCATCCTTTTTGCTAAAGATGAAACCAGAAGTAGGTGAGATACTGGAAATACAAGATCTATTTTGCATCTAACATCAACCTCACATAATCTTAGTTGCATTTTATTTTTAAGAGAATTTAAGTTCACATAGTGCAGGTTTTACTAGGGAGTAGAAAAGGCAGAGTGAAGAGGCATGAACTGGTCAAAGGAATCTGAATACACATAATAAAGTTTCTTAAATAAGGACACTCACAGGATTAATCTCTGGTCCTAATGTTATTCTGTGAAATCACTAAGAAAACCACAGAAATTACTGTCGCTTTAAAGCATTTTTTCCTTACGTCTAGATTTGGGGCTCTCCCGCCCCCATTTGCTTCAAGGTTCCTTATCAGAATTTGTCACCATCATCTTAACCGTCCCTGCAACACCTTTTGAAGTATGATACACTAAGAAAATGGTTTAAACCCTCCTGACACATTCAACTAAGAATTTCTATATAAAGCTCTCCTCAATTCTCTTTCACAGTATCCCTGACACCTTCTCTAGCTGGCACCTAAGAGATGTTAGCACTGCATTGCCGTGAACTACGTGAATATTTTAAATTGCTTTCAAAATATTTATGAGAAAAAAGACTGAAGAATATTGTCAGAATTCATACTGTTGATCTTGTTTCCAATTACTTATTTTTAACATGTACCACTAAGAATTAGGATTTGAAAAAACAAATGACAGAACATTATGAACAAGCTACACTGCCAGGAACAGTTTTCCAGAGCCATGTTTTATTTGAGAGAAGAACTGTCACCTTTCAATAAACAGCGGATTTTATTAGCATGTTGTTTGTTAATTCATACAATTTGAGTGTAATCAATGAATTAAACTGATAGAACTACCTTGAAATGCGTAATTAGTTATTTAGAAAAGCGGAAAACGCCGAATGATTTACTCAATACAGTACATTTACAAAAGGAGACTTTGAAATTAAAAATTAATAAGCTATTAATAGGATAAGACAGCTTGTGACTCATTGTCTAACAAAGGAAACATGTCAGGGAACAAAAAAAAAAAGAAAAAAATCACTAGACTCCAAGTATGACTTTTTAAAGCTACATGCACAAGCAAGTTATTTGAGTTATTAAACACAACAAGGTGATGTGTTCTCCAAGGAGACAAAAATCAACAAAAAGAAGCAAATATGCCAACCTGGAAAACACAATCAACATGTTTTGTTTACCATAATCAGCATGGCAAGAACCAGCTGTGTCAGAAGACAAGTCATGTCCTAAAAACCAAAGGAAACTGGGAGAAAGAAGGCTTTTTGCACATCATAACTAAAGAGATCTCTTCACTAAAACTTTTTAAAGTTTTTTTTAAACTTTTTAAAACTTTTTACTACCAGTTTTTCTGTTTACCTGAAATATTTATCCTCAGTGCAGATTTCACTTGATCTAATCCCCCATCTGCAAGCCAGAAACAGTAACAGAAGAAAATGCATGTTTTGATTGCCAAGGTGTAGTTTGAAAAATAAGCATAAATCTTGCTGCCTGCCCACGGAAAATATTAGTCTGTGCCCTGCAGGATGTAGAAGCATAATAGTTTGAAACTAAGCTCTTGATTAGAGAGACTGAAGTTTATTTCAGCAATGACTCTCTTAAGATAACAACAATACCAAAATTGTTTTTAAATGAAATACTTGAACTGGACTGCTCTCAAATACTGTAGTGCTTTTGATAAAACCCAATTTATTTATCAGGAGAAACCCACTCTTTTTACAACAGTTTGTTATCTAACAATAATCTTTCTTGTCCAACCCTTCTTGTGAGAAAAGCTTAAACTAAAGGGGCTTCCAGCTTCTGTTGGTCAAGGAGCTGGATCTAGCCTGACCACACCAGTATTTAAGAGTAAACTCTTAATCTCACACTGCATTTATGAATTTCAGGGTTTACAGCTACAGGCACTAAACACACTCACAATCTGGCATGCTTTCAGCATTTGCCTGATTTCCTTCTCCTCCTAAAGATAACAGTCTCAACTCTTTATATTCACTTTTAGGAACAGCATTTTTTCTATGCCTCTAATTACCAAACTTTATTGCAGTGATCAAGTGCATGTTCCTAAGGCCTTTGATGCACTATAAAGGGAATGTGTAAGTTTGAGGCTAATCATGCAACTCTTCCAGCACTCAATGCAGATCATCTGAGCATGGTGAAATAAGTCAAAGGAGACTTGTTTTACCATAGGTCAGTCTTTTACTCTGATATATGAGCTCCTCCCATGCAAAGACAAGTGTCCCATCTTGTTTCTCCAAAAGAATTCACTCACAAAAAATTATTTGTGATGTCTCTGATAAACCAGTACAGTGCCAGCAAAGTTGGCCAAAAATAATGGAAGACTAATCCAAATTGCCTAATTTGGAAAGACTGCCAAACTCCCCATAGTAAGTGGCTGACATTCTCTATTTTTCTGTCAAAATATTTATCAGCTTTTCCCCAACAACAGCTACAGAGGAAACTGGGAGAAAGAAGCCTTTTTATTAAAGCAGTAGTCAATATCTGCAGTGTACTGTATTGCTTCACATGCAATGCATCTTGCATCCTGAACCGAGCTGTGTTTTTGGAGTAACACAAAAAAGATTGGTACAATATATGGCAGAAAAACAAACACTCTCTGCCTTTCCCACCCAGCCTGCCTTTCCCTTCCTCTGCTGCACTCTCTGGTAGATTGTTTTCTGTCACCACAGAGCTGGGATGGAGAACTCTCCTGGGCACTGCTCTCTCAGGGCCCTGGCACAGCTTTCAGCCAGCTCCTCAGAGGAGCTGAGCACCTCTCTGCTTTCCTCTACCCCTCCATCAAAGCCACCCCAACATCTCTCTGCCACCCTTCTGAGAAAGGGACCCAAAAACTCAGAAAATTATGCAGACACAGTATTCTCAAGGAGTAAATGAATTTATTTGACCTCAGATAACTTACTACTTAGAAAGAAATCATTTTTTATAACCTCCTCAAAATATTAATTGCGAATTGCCACAGAATTTACCATTGTAATCAAAATACTGCTATATTGTAGCTGGGATTTAAGAAGACTCCTTTCTACTGCTGCTAAATGCATAATGTAATGAACTCAACCACTATTATCTAAGAGAACAACTGAACCTAGTCAGCAAAAAAAAATCAACACTAATTTAATTTTATCTTGCATCAAGGTATCTATGAGTAGTAGGAGAGAAGCACTCTGTACAGCAGTCATTTGGCTCTTACCTTAGTAATGTTATTTGGCCCTTTCCTTAGTAATGAGAATCTGACTTTAAACAAACATTAGTTTCCTAAATGTATTTAAAAAGGGCAGGAGAAAGAGGAAGGCATGAAGACACTAACACTTCATTAATTAATCACAGATCAGAACTGGAATTCAGAATTCCCATCAAGTGTGTTCAACACAGTTGATCTTAAGGTCACTTACATTGTTGGGTCAGTACATACACGAATTGCCTTTGAACAGAACACAAACACAGTATGGTAACACCTTCATTAGTCATTTTTAATAAACATTTTAGAATAAGGATTACAGTGCCTTATCTAATGCATACCATATTGTTTGCATCTCTATGTATTACTGCAATGGCAAGCTGTCTAAAAAACCTGCCTTTAAAAAGCTAAACTCAATTTTGCTATCTTTTTTTTTTTTACATCATTGTACAGTTAAGACCAAAATGTTGCATAAATTGTCAAATCTAGAATAAAACACTATTGCCACAGTTCAGTAAAACCTGTTTATGCTCACACTGGCCAGTTAAATCATGCTGGATTGCAGTGGATGTATGCTCTGTGTAACTGGAATGAATTCCACATAGGAATGTCTCTCTCAGGTCATACTAAGATACTGAAATAGTCCCAAACACCCAAGGAAATTTGTATTCACAACAGGTTAGTAGACTCGTGAATAAAATGAAGGGGTATTTACATTTTTTAAGAATTTATACAAGCTTCCAGCACAAGTATGTAAGTCATGAGTCGCAAACAAACCAAAGAATAAAAGCCTGAAGCTGCTTTCACAAAGCTGCAGATTTCAGGAGTTTTCAGATAGGACGTGGCATGGATAGGAAATCCCAGGGGTGTTTAAACTCCACAGACAGATATACACATATTTCCTTCCATGAGCTTTCCTCATGAGATGTTTTGCTAATTCCTTTCAGAGCCCACTGCTTCACTGTAGGAGCCCTCCCTTCTCCCTCCTGTGCGCTGGGGCTGCCGGAGGTTTTCCCTGGCCCTCAGCTGGGCGGCACCAGGGCAGTCAGCAGGGAATGGTCTGCTCCGACACCCCTCACTCCCTCCTGGTCATGCTCACACTTCTAAAAGGTATTTCCTGAGCATGGGAAAAACAACAGCGTGACAGCGAAGCTGTTTGAAACGTGGCTTTGTAATGCAATGAGCACAAAGCCGCCCTTACTCAACACTGCTCTCAACTTGCTTCTGCTGCTGTGAAGAGTAAATGATTCCTAAATTTAGCATTACGGAACCGGCAGTGAGTTATTGGCTACAGTGTGCTCTGATACATCATAACAATGTGAGCATAACTGCTATGAAAATATTCATGTTTTCTACTTAAATATTAACCACTGATTCAACAGTCCTAAAAAACTTATCCCCTGTAACCAAGGCAAGGGGAGCTGCCATGCAGTTCCATTCTGTGTCTAGATTTGGGATTTTCCGTTTCTGTTGAAAAATGGAAAGGAGGTGTGTGTATACACATATTTATACAGATGGAAGTTGTAATTTTTTTTTTTTTTTAATCTCAAACTCAAAAACTCAACAACAACAAAAAAAGATGCTCTCTCTTTGCAGTGGAGGCCCTTGCTCTAACAAAAGTCATCTACATTACATGGATCTATGTCTACTAATGTACTTATAATGTTTAATTGTACAATCCTTATGCATCACTTACAAAAATTCATGGCATGTGTTCAAATTGAGTTGGACACAGACTCCTAGATATTATATATAAATTAAATTCACTAGTGCCAGGATGAAGGAAGAAGCTTGTAACAGCCAATTTGTTAGAATTAAGCTTCCAAAAATATTTAACAATGCTCAGGAGAATTGTTCATATAACTTAATGTCATTTCTCCCAAGGTTTAGCTTCCTAAATGCAATTGTGGAGAACAAATTGTTTCTTCCTTTTGAGGAGGGATTTGCCTTCACACTAAATTGCCAGTACACTCATCAAATTTGATATATCGTGTCTATTTTTTCTAGGATTAAATGGAAAACCATTTTCAGTGAGTGACATACATAAATACTTTTGATAGCTGCTACTTAACTCTTCTAATGTTATTTTTCAGGAAGTTTTACTGGCATATTGGAACCTATACTAAAACTTTTGTTATCAATCTTCATTTCTGTAGAACACACTCAGTTTGACTTTTACCACATGCTAATAATGATTTTGAGGAAGACCTCCATGAGAAGACATTGCAACATCTATCTGATGTATTTATGTAGCCTGAAACACTGTAATATTCCAGAGACACTTAAAGATTAGACATGCACCATCAGTGAGTCATTGCAGTATCTGCATTCACTGATATTTGTAACAATGGTAATGCACAAGAACCCCACATGGAAACAGATGGACAGATCATCATTATGGAAGAAAAAAGATCCTCAAAATGACAGACATCCCTTGTAGATGTATTGTTGGAGAAATATATGGTACAGTAAAACAAGAATCTGTTTCCATCCAAGTAAAAAAATATGCTGGAATAAGAGATGTATAAATAAAATGCTCCAATTCAAAAAGCTAAACTGAAGAACACTGCTGACAAGAAAGACAAACTGGTAACAATAATTACAGGCTAATACTACTGCAATACAGTAACAATCCTTTACCTTAATAGTATTGTTTTATTTAATATGCTACATTTTATAACTCATCTCCTTCATTTTCTGTAGTATTTTCTCTTTGTGCTTCTTTTACTGGTACTTTGCTAAGTCCTCTATGAACACGAAACACTGCTACTATGATTCTGATCCTGAAGGATGTAACAAATGCCATAGAATTGGCTTCTGAGGACAGAATTCAATCCAACCATTTGGCCTCTCTGCATGACACAGGCTGGAGAATGCACCCATCAAATACACAGCTCCTGGGCAGGTGAGATTTAGTATTACCTCATCCAACAAGGCTAGACAAAGGTTTGATCTGTACTCAGGAGGAGAATGCAGTACACCCACTCCTCCTGACCAGGCAAGACACCCAAGATTCTTCCAGCACCAATGGAAGATCAAATCCTGTGTGTCCTCTCTGTCCCTTCAACAGGCCTGTGTGCAGCAAAGTCTGTCCAGACATAATTACCGGGTTACATGCCCACCCCCAGCACTCCTGAAAAGGGTCTTTTGCCAGAAAGCATGTGCACACCTCCTGATTCACTCTGAATCTGAGCCAAAAAACAGGGAATAGGCCACAACTGTCCAAACTGTTCATACAGCACATTTTCTGGCACAGCTGCAGAGCACACAGAGAGTGGGCTGCAGGCTGGATGAATGGTTCTGGTAGTAGCAACCTTCAATCACTATTTTTCTAGAGCTATTCTTAGTCCTTCTTCTGTTACCTTACAAATCCTTAAATTTAGAGGATTACAACACACTACAGCTCTTTTTGTGCAAGCAGACTTTGTGCATCCATAATGCATGTAATGGAAATTTGCACAAAAGTGGCCCCAAAAGAGCTTAAATCAACACCAGATACAGATGTATATGGGAAGTCAATACTGTTGGAGGGAAAAAAGTATTTAAACATTTTTATACACTAGACAATTCTTTTATTTTTCTTACCAAAACATGTGGATTAATATCCTAAGTACTAATTCCAAGAAGCATCATTCCCAGTGTCTCAGCCAAGCTGTGAGTTTGTATTAACACCTCCCTGTTTTAAGGGCTTTGCTTCAAAGGCAATCATGGAAAATTGCAATGCAGTGCTTGGCTAAGATCCACACTGGCACCACCACCACCCACACCAGGCACCGTTCCACATGGAGGACTTCAAGGGCTTGGGAAAGGACCTAAAGGTCTTCTTGATTCTCTCAGTGTTTCTATCTCTGCAGTGGGACATGCTTCATAAATATCATCTTATTTGCTTCACATCCTACACTTTTATCATTATACACCATTTATTTTCCTCTCCTATCTACTTTTCCATTTCTGAAGTCTCAGGGAGCTCTGCCCATGTCAGCTAAATGAAGAGAAGACTGATGGGTCATTTGATTACCAGAAATAAGCACTTACTCCCAGAGAAGCAGATCTGGTAGCAAGACCTTTCCAAACTTGCTGAGAGTAATGCAATAGGATCCAGCAGCTAACAATTAAAGCTGCATCCATTCAACCTTGAAACAGTCTGCAATTTCCTAGCAGTAACTGCAGCTGAACCTTGGAACTGTTTACTGGGAAAGACAGAGGGCGAATCCCTGTCACATGACGCATTCATAAAGAGAAGGCTTCAGTTTATCTCTGCAAGAACTTATATAAAGGTTGTGAACAGCATTTCTTTCTGGAGTCTCCATCTCTTGATCTACAAACTTGTTTCTTCACTTGTTCTTGTGAATCATAAGGAGAAGGTGGCCCCTTTTTATACCCAAACCATGTTTCTTACACAAAAGTTCCCAGATGACCTGCAGAACACTTTAAACAAACATAAATAAACAGGGATCCACTTGACTAGTGATATTCAGACCTGGTGTAGGAACAGATTATTTCATCCAGTTAGACTGTTCAATCTTTGGTTTGCATTTCAGCTTGTGTTTTGGCTAGGGAGCAGGGAGCGGAATAAAGGATTATTTTGCTTTTCTCTGCTACACAGACTGTCTGAGGATATCGCCCCTAAGAGCCAGACCCTGAGCATTACTGACCACACTTCTGCTGCTGGTTTCTAAGCACAGAGCTGCTCACTCTGATGCCCCTGTGGTCAGTATTGTACCTGCCTGGCACCAAACTGACACGAACTTTACCGTCTTGCAGGACCTCAGGCTAAAGCCTCAGTAATCCTGTTAAACCCCAAATACTATAAAAATCACAAAAAATAACATCCACCTGCATTTCACATCAGGCCTATCACACAAGGCATGAGTCAATCAAAAACTGCATATCATAAATAAAAGGCTAACCTGGAGAAAAAAATCAGCATTTTAATACACAGAGAGCTACAGCAATCAACAAGAAAATAACAGAAGACTATTCTGAGCAATAACACAATTAAACTTCTCTGTGCTTGTTTTCAAAAGTAATTTCAAAGATGGAAAGCTCTAGTATTCATTTCATCCACACTCATATTTCTCCATTTCAAAAGGAAATTCTGTCTTTTTTTTAAAAAAAAAGCTTTTCTCTAGGGGGGAAAAATCCTTATAAGAACATGCTTTTAAAAGATAATCCAGGGATTCTGTTTTGTAAAAATAGAGCTGATTTTCAAAAGAGGAAGGAGCCTGACTTAAATTTCTCAACATCTGCAACTGCAGCTCTGCCCCAGGCATCTGATTAAGCATCTATGGAAATTAAGTAGCACTTCAGCATTCTGCCAAACTGGACTGAAAAGTATGCTTCGATGATTTGGGATTTCACCTTCAAAATAGTTCAGGTCTTAAACACACCCCATTATAAAACACAGATTTATTGCTTAGTGTTCAATTTTGACCAACAATTCATTGGCAACTTTTTTCAAGACAAGGACAATACCTTCTCTCATTCTGACTTGAGTTTGCAATAAAACCCCAATTTTCAGTCCCACATTTCTACCACAGAAGCAGCCACTTTTTGAAGGGTGATAAACACACTTTCTAATAAATAATATTATGCAGAATCCTGGTTCTGCACTAAGCCTCTGCCTGTAAGGTCCATATGAAAATGAGGAAAAAAGTCTGAAAGAGTGCAAAATTAGCCCTGCAATATCATCTCAGTGTCTGCCATGAAATTTAATTTTTGCTTTTCAGTTCCTCTCACATGCCTAAAGATCAGTTTTAACAGAAACGTATTTTAAAACTTAACATAAATTCCCTTATGCAATTTCTTGTTCTGAAAACTATTATTAACATAAATGCTACATATATATATTAAAAATATATATAAAATACAAACACATGTCTGATAGTACTTAAGCTGTTCCCTGGAAAAAAAAAAAAGATGACCACAATCATCCTGACTTGGAGCCAATGACGTTAACTTGGACTCTGCAGCAGATAATCCTTAGAAGTTAAAATAAGAAATGAACTTTTCAAAAACAGCTATGGTTTATACTGTGCACTCTACAGAAGCAACATAAAAACATGCATTACAACCACATTCTAGATGAACCCCAACATTCTTTTTCCATACTCCTACTAAGACTAAATGCCTTGGAGACCAATTAGCTATTAAGGTCCAAATTTGCATTGTTCAATCATAGCCAGTGGCATAAACTTTGTTTCCCACCAAATTACTAGAAGCATCCTGTGACTGCTTGGTTTGTTTATAAGAAGAAACAAAGCAAGATTTTTTCAGAAAAGATAATCTGCAATACAAAAAGATTTCACTCACATCTACAGCAAATTTTTGCATGTCACAAAAGTACTGAAAAGTGAACAGTCTTCAGTAACATGCAAAACTGCAAAATTATCCTGACTTATCTTTCCTTCCAAGCATAGTAGCTACTTAATTTTTGCTCTCAGTCAAACCCTCTCTTCCTCTCCCCCATCCCAAGTTTTATCTCAGAATTTTCCTTATTCTGAAACACCTCATAAAACTATTATAGTGAGTTATATAAAGTATTTTAAAGACCTCTCCTACAGAATCCAGAAGCATTTTAACAAGCTTGGCATTTTGGTCAAAAAAGAACAACATTTATTGAATCACAACTGAGTGCACTTAACTGTAAAAAACTGTGGAAAAAAAACTCAAGTGTATGTCTTAGTTCATCTAAAACTCAGCACAATGTGAGTTTACCTGTACTTTAACCGTGCTGTAGGTCATGATGAGTCACTGTTCTCTGGAAGAGTAGCCAGAGCACCACCTGCAACTTGTCAGGAGGCTGAAATGTGATTAAGTTATCCAAAGCTTTCCTCTAGCAGGAAAAGTCTTCCCTTACACAGAATTACTGCATGGATGTATTGTCATAAAACACTCTTTCCAAAGCCAAGTATCATTTCACCTCTATGCTGAAAGCAAAGCATAGACAGAATAAAAGGTTCTCACTGCAACAGCAAACAATTTGGGTTTGTTATTAAAGGGAGCTTTGGGGAACCAATAATTACACTATTTCAAGTCAAATTTTGCCTCTTCTTTCCTCCCACTGCCCCGAGTCCTTTCTCTCACTTTTGTAATAAGGACTGGCCTTGAACATAGCCATTAGGAAAAGTTTAATACATTCCTGCAGCCCTAGGGAGAGTAGGGGCCACCACATGCTAATAGAAAAAACACCATGGGTAACAGCCATGCAACTGGAAATAAAATAATTGTAAAATACTACATATATTGCCTTCAATGTTCTGCCTTTAAGAGTTTTAAGATACTTATCTCAGAGGTTCCTTTTGAACCTGAAAAGCTGACAAACCTTCCATCCACTGACCAAAATAACTGCAGCTTCCACTTCCTAAGAAGTAAACAGTAAGTCAGCTTACACTCCAGGCTTCTAATGAAAACAAATGAAAATGTACGGATTTGTTAAGGCTGGCAACACATTAATCTTGCTTAAATTGCTCCCCTTTTCAATAAGCCTGATGCTTTTTTGTGCTACTCTTTCATCTTTGTGATCGGATCCTTTTTGATAAACTACATTTTCAAAATTCTCTTCTTCTCATTCCTTCTATTTTTCTATCTCCCAGCACAAAGCTGTTAATTGGCAATCAAGTATAACTGCAGAGCAAGCCAGTGTTAAGCACCAGGCTACACCAAGTGTGTACCATGAAACTGTGATTTTGCAGGAGTGGCTCATCTCCCTTGAAATTGCTTGTTTGCCTCCACACATTCCCAAAAGAAAGGCTATTCTAAATTCACTAACTCATCTTCTTGGTATGAATTATATACCTGGTATGTTAGTTTGCAACAGCAAGGCAAGAGCACGGCCTAGAATTCTGTGCTTCAAATGAGACAACCACAGTCCAAGTGCAACATATGAACTTGGGCACACCAGAGGAACAGAGAACACTGGTACAAGTTAATGACTGGAAATCTTTATACAGCTGCTTTTTAAATTCTCTGCTGTGAGCAGCTGATTCCAACAAGAATATTGGACAGGAAAGCCAAAAGCATCAAAATGCAGAATTTGAAACACGAACACATTTCAGTGAGATCAGTTATGACAATAAAGTTACACTCTGCAGAGCTTCTAAGTGTTGATGCTAATCATGATATTGAAACCTAACAAAGCAAAAGAGAACACAAAAGGTTTCTGGACATCTTAAGTGCCATTTAGTCCAGAAATTCAAACAAATTAGTTTGTGTCAAAGATTTCAAAGTGAAAATGCAGTTAAAATATCAGTCCTACAAGAAACCAATAACAGTTTTCATTATTCAGGGACCTCAGTTGCTGCACATTAGTGATGCTTCTATTTTGCAACAATTAATGTCTGCCTAAAGTACATATAAATCACTTACATTTGCTTATTACTCACACTCATGGCTTCTGATAAAATTACTTATCAAAACCTAATAAAGCATTGTGGACCACTCTAGACTCATGCTTAAAATTACCACATGCAGAAAATATTTTTAAAATTTTACAAATGTGTTCTCAGCTCAGAAATGGCTCTAACAATTTCATGATTTTGCTAAAAAAATCTTAACTAAAATTAGTATTCTGTGTGTGGGCATATCACTATATTTTTAATTTTTTTAAGAGACTAAAAAAAGTCCTGGTACTAACCTTAATCTTTTATGGCTAAGTTCTATAAAAAACCAGTAAAACTCACTCTAACTGCTAAAAAAAGCCATAAGCATAGCTGAAGCAAATGAGTTTGCAGATTGATCCTAATCAGTCCTTGCTCCATTTGCTTGTTTTGGAAAGCAGCATCCCACTCCTCCATCAAGGAAGAGAAGTAAAAAATCTCAAGTGAATGTTCCTCCTCATTGCTAATGCACAGAAGCTGCTGGAGGTGAGAGCAAAAGCTCCCATGTGCCACCCTGTCCTGACACACAGAAGAAAATCTGACATCAAGGACTTTCAGCCTCTCAGATGCAGCATCTTTAAAAAATGTTACCGTACCAGCAGAGTTCAGCAGCTGATAAAAAAGGTGACCCAAAGCATCTGCTACAGACCAGAAGAAAGGGAGATGGAGCTGAATTCTAATCATATCCCCCGTTTTGTGAATACAACCCTCATTTTAGTTCGCATTTTGACAGTCCCATGGCTGGCCAGCGTGGCTATCTTCAGAGGTGACCCCAACAACTACAGTATTTCTTTCTAATGAATGGGGTTTTTTTCTATTACCCTATGCAAGGGTAATCAGAACCTCACTCTCCAGGCTCCCATCCTTACTAAACCAAAAAGGACAAGAAAAGGAGGACAAAAGCCATGGGTATGAATGTGTATGCAGAGAACTGCAGAAATCCAAAACTACTGGAGGTCTGAGGAGGGATGGGAATGACAAGATAATTGCAAAGATGCCTGAAGACAAAACAGAGAGGGAGAGTGGCAGAGGAAGGAAATCAGAAGAGAAAGCACTTTGGGACATACAAGATGATAAGATAGGACAACTTCAAAGAAAGCAATCAAAAGAATAATTTAAAGATAATGGATACATGACATTTCAGAACACATAGTGTTAAAACACTAATTGTTCCTGTTCTGTGGTTAAACTGATTAGAGTTTGATGGTTTTCCAATTAAAATACCACCTTAAACACACACCAGCAATAATTAGGAGGAAAAGAATCTCACAATGTAGTATTACATAAAATCACTTACAGTAGAGAAGTTGAATTTAAAATAATCAGTTCCATAATGGTTGAACTATCACTCAAAAACTGGAGGGTGAGCGAGGCATAACTCTTTATAGAACACTATTTCTAGGAAGGTATGATACTTACAAAGCTTGATTTTGGGGGGATCCACTACATTCCTATCCTAAGTTTCAACAGGCAGGAAGATGTACGCTGGGTTTGGATTTTATGCCACCCCCAAGACCAATATTACAGTACCTGTAGATCAAAAGCAATAGTGAATTCCTAAACAGGTTTAATGGAGGTTGCCAGATTTAAGGAACAAAAGCACTCTTTATTTTACTATGTGCTTTTTGAAAGCGAGATAGATTTGGGGATTGGGACTAGATGCCAGCCCCTTAACATTCTGTGACTGCATTATAAGGGCAGCAAGAGGAAGCTTTTTGCATTGAGACATCACTTGTCATGAAAGGGCTTCCTCAAAACTCAAAATCTGGAAGCATTTGCAGGAGTTCAAATGTCACTGATCTGATCTGGCAGACTGTTCCACAGCTGAATCCTTACAAACAAGGGCATTTTATCCTCATTTCTTCAAGCACTAATCCTGGGCTTTGCTAACTGCATTGTGCCAGATCCACACACCCGTGGGACAGTTCACAGTCCAACTCAACCTTTCCACTATAAAAGCCTATACAAAGAATTTTCATGCACAGTCCAGTAGGAACAGTGCTATAAACACTTCAAGCTCTTTATTCCTTGGGACTTTCCCATGTGCGAATAATGGATAAAAACTTCAATCAGCTGAGAATTTAAAAATTCATTCCTGCTAACTCTAAAATAGGTGATATTCTGTTCACCTCAGATTTTTAGCCACGCTACCTATTACAAACTATAGATAAGTGAAATACCACCTGCAGATGAAAATATGGCTCTAGAACCCAACTACATCTTGGAACATTCATGCTCCAAGAGATCACACATGGACTGTTTTTAATTTCAAGTGAGTCATGACAAGAAGAACTGAACCTTTAAGTAAAGACCTGCAAAAATATTATTACATCTATTTACATTTTAGTGAGATAAAATATTTTCACTCAAATCTATTTTACACCCAAATCTAACATTTCACAAAGATGAGAGAGGATATGCAGTAACACAGATACCCAATGAGTAACTTAGAAAGTAGAACATTCATAGGAGAAAACTTTCTCCCCATATACAGGAAATGTGAATTTATCATGCAATATTTCTGCTAGTTTTCTCCAGCAAACTACATTTCACCAAATTTTTCAATTAGTTGCTTAGTACATTGCACAGAATGAGGGAAAACTTATCAGATACACCAATCAAAGCAGATTACATCCTGTTAATCCACTTAACAATTTAAACTGTACTTGGCCTGATCTAAGAAGTGTAAATCACAGTAGCCCAATTAAGCATTAGATCCACCTAGATTAGCTGGAACCAGGCATATAGGCATCTCCTTTTTCATTAAACCTCAGCAAGTCTGAAAACAGTAAGAAAAACAATAATAACATTATTATACACAAGACCACTTTCCCTTATTCAAATCATTAAGCACAGAATTCAGTTGAGAAGACTGATTTTTTACCCACAGGATGGAAAACTTCCCTTAATTTCTCCTCTCTTAAAAGACAAGTTCTAGCCTTCAACAATCCACATTGGTCTTAGGTCATCGGTCTGAAAGCAGAAGATTTCATTACTGGTGTCCCAAGTGGTAACAAATGAGATTTACATTCCAAACGTATTTTGGATGGAGGAGGATCAAAAGGACAAGCCATCCTCAGCAGCAGGAAGACATAAAGGCAGACTCTGCTGTGATGCTCAATGGATCCTAATTGTCCTGGCCCAGGGGCAGGGAGTGGCTTCACAACCTGCTCTGTACTAACGAGGAACGATTCCAATACTGGTTTTTCATGGGGTTACTTACCTAAGTAAACATGAATCAATTTATGTTAGGGTTGCAAATTAAGATCACAATAATTATTTGAAAAATAAAGTTTGCTTGCAGCTGATTTACAGCCCCAAGTCATGAAGCATATCCTGTAGAAAGTGAAATCCTTTGCTCTTTCAATCCTGCCTTTTCATTTCCAAATGACACATAAACCAGCTAAGACACTAAGTCAACACACAACGTTTCACATGTGGTTAATCAACACATATTTCAGATAACAAAGTCTTTGTTTAATATACAGATAGCCCAAACTGCCTTATGCATTAATAAAGGAATGTCATTAATTTTAAAATCACATTCATCTGTCAGAACAATTTCCACCTATTAGAGCCAAAAGTACCCATGAAATCACATTAAAGAAAGATTTAATGAAAAGTATTTCTGTTTTTGCAGACTGAGTAACTGAGAGTTCATCAATGCTTGTGCTTTGTTCCTCCACCACAGTCTCCCATTTGTTTGGGTGAATTTTTATCAAAGTACCAGAAAGAAAAGCACTTCTGTGGTGACAATAAAAACACAAACCTTGGAAAGGAGACACAGTGATGTGCACAAGACCTGAGACTTACATTTTCTTCCATGAACAGATTCAAAGTGTACTCTACAACTAACTTAAAAAAAAAAAAAAACCCAGCAGTATAGGAATGACCAACAGAGTATGAAAAAAAAGTTTCTTTCAAGCAAATCCATGGCAGTTGTGCCATTAAAAGAAAAATAAATACATGCATTAGTTCTTCTCATATTGACTTCATATACCCTTCGTACAGCTGACGATGAAGCTTATGCCAAGAGGTGTTGAACACACTTCTTTTATTTATAGTACTTTAAATTCTTTAAAAACCAAGATAAGCATAAACAAGGGTTAAAAAGCTCCCGACTTCATGTTCTTAAAACCCTGGCAGTTAATTGTTGCACTTAGTGATTAACCCTATCAAGAAGGGGCGAGTGTATCTTAAGCTCAACATAAATCAAAACCAGACTTATTTGTAGTGTATCTAAGCCAAAGCCTTTTACCTATTGACTTACCTTAAGCAGAAACCCAGTGCTTAAGTCTATGCCTTTGCACACAGTCAGTAGCAACATCAGTATTAAGAGGAAATGAAACAACATAAAAGGAAACATTTCTTCCAAAAGTGAGTCAGTTTTAAAAAGACACAAGATCTCACTGGAAATGAGTATTCTTAAAACTACCAGGCAAAATTAAACCCAATGCTCAATAAAATAAGCAAAAAACACCCAACCAAATTCATTTAATGAAAATAAGGATAACATTTTAAACTGGTGATTAGTCCACCTCATGAAGTCTGACAGTTTGACTTTATTTACCTATTTAATAGAAAGGTATCCATAAATCAACTCTATAAAAAGCAGCCTTCCATAATTTGCAATATTTACACTATGTTTTATACAATGCCTAAAGAGATTAAAAACCCCCTAAACCTCTCTCTCAAGCATTAAAAAGCCTGCATCTTTGGTATCAGGAAAAAAATACACATCCACACTGTTCAGTACAACTAAATACATGACACTGGAATTAAGGCAAGAAGTAGGAAATATCAAGGGTTCTGTAGAACATTAAGGAGTGTGACAATTTACATCTGCTGAGCAGTAACACCCCAGTGTTTGCAGTGGCTCTCTACACTAACCTAGAGCTTCATAATGAAAAATGTCAGCCTGTCAACTTAACAGCCCAACGTAAGACATATTACCCAAGCTCAGAGCAAGTTCACAGCACACACTCAAGTTAATAGGACTTCTTTATGAAAGTTGAGCTGGGTCAAAGTTGTATTTTGCTGAAAGTTATTTCATTCCAAGGAAGTCAAAACACATTTTAGGAAATGAAACAGACAAGTGATGTCATATCTACACACTCAAGAGGTTATTAGGAGAACGTTTGACACAAAAACACCATGTAAGGCAATCAAGAACTGTGACATTTACTCTAATTATGACACTTGGCTACACACACTTACAAGATCCTAACAGCATTTTGAGAAGGTCTGGGCATTCCTCAGCATGACATTATTCAAAACATAAGATGGCTGTTATATGAAACAATGTGTGTGTGTGTGTGTGTATATGTATTTATTTTTTTATACAGACACGTAGGTGTGAAACAACAACATGCACCAAACTTCCTTAAGTGTTGCTTTCTTCTAAGTGACAGTGGCCTCTTGTTTTTCTCTAGATAAAGAGCATTCAATCAGAGCTTTTTCTTATCCACACACATGCAGCAGCATCTCTATGGCTGCACCTGCATGAGAACAGGCCAGATGCTGAAGGCATGCAGGGGAGAGCACATGCTAAATGCTCTTATCTCACAGAACAGGCCTGTCTTGTCCCCAATCCAGTCTGGGACAGTCCCTAGCCCATGGCTGTCCCTTAGCAGTGCTCCATTAGGGCTGCTGACACTGGTGCAAGGCAGGCCAGGGAGCCCCTGACCCCTGGGCAGTGCCACAACCCTATGACAGCACTCAGGTTCAGCAGGTACAGCCCCAGCCCTACCTTACCTTCCCCAGGGAAGTTCTGCACGACAGTTGTATTTTTCTTATTTTCCCTTACAATATAAATATTTAGGGAACTATTTCCATGACCCTGAAATTTATGTTGGTGAAGACAATGTAGACATTTTTATTAGCGCAATGAAGCAAGAAATATAAAATATGGGTTTATGTAGCTATGGCTACATTTTAGAGATAATACATTTACAATCTCTACTCTGTATTTCTGGTAGGAGAAATCTCTTTTATAAAACTACCAGCTCAAAACAGACTCAAATCAGTAATCATGCAGGAGAATAATAAGATCAATCAAGCAGACTGGCCTTTTAAAAAAAGCCTCTTAAATAAAGAAAACACACCATTGAACAAGTACTTCTTAAGCTGGAATGCTGTAGCCTAGCACTGTGAAGCTCACATGCTCTTGTGAGAGCAAGGTGAAGGAATCACTCAAAGATGGACTTTTGTGACAATCAGGATCCCAAGGGAGTTGCTGGTTTTGTAATTTTTTTAACACTATTTTGCTCAGCATGTAATATCCAGTGCCCTTAATATGAGGCACCTAGTGAATGATCACTTTTGAGCATTTTTTCAGCAGGATCCTTACAGACCACACTGCTTCCCACCAGGCTATGGCTGATCCACTCCACTCACCATGAGGTGCTGCAGCTTCAGCTGTCACATTTATTCCTGGAAAACTCTTTTTTCCTACTGTGGCTACTCTACCTGACAAGGATCAGTCAATTTTTTTCCTTTTTAAAGATGCTGCTGGTCATTCCCAGAAGAAAATGAAATTTACTGCTGTATGCTTTGGGCTCATCTAATTACAATACTAGCCTTCAGGGAATTTTTAAACTAATGACATTGGATTTGTCAAGCACAAAAACTTTTAATCTGATTTTTCAAGTGGATCCTAGCCAATGGATCGTGGCCACCACAGCACTTAACAAAACACATCTGACTGTCCTCCATGCAATATTTAGGTGGGTTCCCTATCAAAATGTTAATTTTTGTTACCCAATATCTTTCTCTGGTGGTCAATACAAGGCATATGGAGATATTGAAAATGCTATTAAAGTTTTTATGACTGAAAGTCCACAAATCAAATTATGTGTGTGTATATACAGCTTCGCAAATGACTGGAGGCACAGACTTTGAGAAATCTGAACAAAACTGGATGAACAACTTCCCTGTTTGTCTGCTGATCTCATGATGCAACATCAAGAAGCACCAGCTCAATAGTTGTTTTTTTTTTATTTTATTTCAACATCCTAGTCTTTATTTTCAACATTTTTTTCATTTTCCATGCTAATACCATGAAAAAAGCCCCAAATATTAATTACACCACAATGACTCCTTAACCCTCCAAAAGTAAACCATTCAGATGACCCATGAATCATCCACTTTTGGGTATTTCCTTAGTGCTGAAGTACAAATAATGCACCATTTGAGCTGTTAAGATTGGTTTGACTGCACTGCTAGGGTCTTTTTGGTCAAATAATGATGGACTGACGCTTCAATTTCAAATTCATTTCAATTATTACTGCTTTGCACACACAAGCTGCAACTGTGCCATGTAGAAACATTTATAACTACACTTCAAAGAAAAGATCCTCTTTCAACCTTTCTTTCTTTCAAACATAATTAATGTCCATTTTTTACAAACCTGCCTACTTTATGACAAATTTATGAAACAAATTGTGAAATACAAGTGTTATTGTTCATTAAGCAACTGGTAGCAGCATGCTAGTCCTCCCAAATAACAGAAAAATACAGTTATAACACAAAACTGCAAATGTAACAAAACTCAAAATAGTGGCTGGTTTTGGATGTAGCCATTGGATTACCATAGTAGCCATGGTAATCCAATAGCTACATCCAAACCAGATTTAGCCTGGATCACTTGTCATTTTCTTCCCAGAACTACCAGGTGTTGTGAGAAGAAGGAACAGCTCCCCACTGGTAACACAGAGCAAGACTGAGACATAAACTTACCACAATGAAGGCTGTGACTGCCCATTGGCTTCAAAAGCTAAACGTGTTCATCCTGTCAGCACAACTTGGAAACTTAACACCAACTTTATTACCAAAACAAGTAACAGGATTCCTGGGTGTTGGAAGGGATGACTGAAGCACATCCACTTGTAACACGAGTAACCATCTCCAACCAACAGTCAGGGCTTGCACTTCCAATGAGAAGTCACAATTCAACTGCAGTTATTTAACACAACTACTCAGAAGAGAGTGTGCAACTGCTGCACTACTTTCTTCAAGTATGCAACCAATTTTAAGAAAAGACACGTTTCAAGCACTGACGTCTATGTTTCTGTAAAATACATAAAACTAAAAAGCGCTATTTGAAATTTTCTGTAAGTACTACAGTATTTTAGCATCATATCCTACTTCCCACAAAGATGTGTCCTTGTAACACACACCCATGCTACCAAATGTATCACCATTCTCTATCCTAGTGCCAGAGATATGGGTATTTTCAGCCTTTTCCTCACTTAGAGTCCAACCGACCACAAACAAGTTGCTGTGGAGGCACATCACAGACACCCTGCATCATTGTTGATATAAACCATGCAGTTCACTTTCATTTTAATGGAAATTACATGGAACTTTTCTCAGATTCTAAACTCAAATATCAAAATAATGGATCCCTCTCAATTGCCAAAGGGCCCTGATATGATTAAAGAAACACATCACATACAACCAAGTAGCTTCAAAGTGCCAAAACACACACTCCCAAGGTAAGAGTATGTCTCCTTTCCTATTATGTTAGAGAACTTCTGCATGAAACAGTCAATTCTGCTCCATCTGTTGGCAATGAAATTAATAAGCTTCTTTCTGGTGGTAGCTCCACTCCAGCCTCTCCCACTCTGATCAGCAAGGGACAATGTGAAGACAAAGGTTATGACCATGCCATGCATAATGACAGCAGAATCAAACAAAATTAGGCTCAGCCACTCAGAGCACTCCATGCTGTGAAAGGCAGGATTTTGGATACAGTCTCAAAGGATTTTGAACATGCTACTAAATTTTAAGCACACTATTTACATCTTGTTTTCAATGATTCAGTAGCATTACCCAAACAGGTGTTTCATTAGCCAATGGAGTAAATGCAATATCCTAAGCATTCTGCCACCGTCTGACTGAGGGAGTTTTTGAACAAACAAAATGCTGAGACAGATTAAAAAGAAAAAAAAAAAAAGAAAAAAAAGAAAAAGGGGAAGAGGAATTACATGCAATTATTCAAGAATTTAATCTGTACATTGAGTCTCATACATAGAAATCCCCCTTATTTTGCAGCATATTGAAGCTTTAGCTGCAGTTTAAAGCATGTTGGCACATAAAGGAAAAAGTTAATTTCTTTTCCATTTGGCATTACTACTGAATCTTTTAAAGGGGAAAACACAAAATTCATTCCATTTCTTCTCAGGAAATCTGACAAAACAGTATATTGTTTCTGGCTGACAGCCACTGTACTATCATAGATTTTCTTAAAGGTGCAACACTGTGCATTCTACCAGGTTTGAAAAAACACTGGAAGTGTAAGACAAGTAGAAATGCCCATTAGATAAATTCACTCTAAAAAACAAATAGTGAGAAAGCAATAGATCTTTAAGGAAGACAGAGGGTCCTTGCAGAGGCTAGCAAATGCTCCAAACCAAACTAAATCCATAGTGCTAACAAATCATGGCTTTGCTCTGGCATCACCAGAAGGCTGTTTTTATAAAGACAGATGGACAGAAGGGAGGATTTTCAACTACGATTCTGTCAAGTTAAACTACTACCAAGCAGAAGTTTAAAAGTGGTTTCCAGTCAACGATATGAGCTCCATGGAATCTCAGAGCCTCTTTTAAGGTGCTATAAGTACGGACAGAAAGATAGATACGCATATGTGGACTAATATTTAACATCCACTGTAGTTCCAGCTGACACAAAAGCAACCACCACACTTTTGGAAATTTAGAGCCTGAACAGCAGTGTTGATTGAAAGGCACCATTAGGCTTGTTCCTTTCATATGCTAATAATGACATCATGCCTTATGGCGTGATGCTGCAACCATACATTATCATCTTATAAAGATATTTTTCCAAATAAATCTAATATGCGAGCAAACAGCTCACCTGCATATAGGAAGAAGGTTTTTTAATTCGTCCATGACACAGATTTCCTTCGGTACCTTAGCGTGGTGAATAACCACTACTGAAATGTTTATAAAGGTTCAACATACTTTTTTTAAAAAGTAAGAAAACAATATAATTTTGGGGGCAGGAAAAAGAATCTACAAAAGAAATTTTGGAGCATACTGGAAGCAGCCCTGGAAACCAACAAAGTGAAGCAAGGTAAGGCCCCTGATGGTATTTTGGGTACAGGAGTGATTCAGGGCCGAACCTCTTGCAAAAATACTCTAGTGCAATGTAGTGTAGACTCTGTCACACAGCACCCCAGAAAAGCGAGGGGGGAAAATATTTTATAAATACTCTCTCCGTGTTCCTGATATACATCCAGAAACAACATAAGTGATAATAAATTATGTAACTCTATTACTGACTACATACACCATGCTCTCTTTTATTTTGGCATCATACAGGCCAAAAGAGAATTTCATTTTTCTCAAATACCCTGGGGTTTGTAGTGATGTGCAGTGAAAAGGTTAAGAGAAAAAACCAAAAACGTACCAAAAAAATAACGAGATCTCCACATCACCAAACAATACACAGAACAGTGAGGACACGAATATAAACCTATTTTTCCCACACGCATACTGTCATTGTGCTGTATTTCGTGCATACAGGAATAGAAACACACATTAAGTCCCCTTGTTTTGAAAACAACACGCTTGAAAACTGCGGTCATCCTTCTTCCCCACCACGGACAGTGCTATATAGAATCTGGAGATCAGCCTCATACATAAATAAATAAATGCACTAAACGGCGAAAGGGGACAGCCCGGAGGAAATAAACGCGGCACACAAAGTGCTGAACGCCTTCCCCGGGCAGGAAACCAGTTACAATTTAATGGCCCAAAACCGATTTAAATTTGGCCGAGCGGAACTCTGCGGGGCTCCGCGGCAGCGCGGCGCCCGAGCCTCCCGCATGACGGGGCCGCCGCGGCGGGCGCTAGGCTGAGCAGCGGAGTCCCGGCGGTGCCGCGGCCCCACCGCCGCCCGCGGAGAGCCCCGCGCCGGCCCCGCCGCGTCCCCGGCCCCGCGGGCGGCTCCCGCGGGCACGGGCGCCCACTCACCTGGCCGAGGCGCGCACTGCGGCTCCGCGCCCGCGGCGGGCTCCGGGCGAGGGCGGCTCCCGCTGCCGCTGCGGAGCCGGGCGGCGGCCGGAGTCACCCCGTCCTTGCGGCACGCGGCTCCCGCCGGTGGCGGCGGCCCCTCCGCGCCCACGGCGGGGCCAGCGCCTCCCGCGCAGGGGCGCCCGCGCCGCCCTCCGCCCCCGCTCCGTCTCAGCGCCGGGGCCGCGCCCCACGCCCCTCCGCCAGCCCCCGCCTCCGCGCCGGCATCTTCCCCGCGATCGGGCACGGCCGTGGGTGGGGGCGGCCGGGCCGGGGCTGAGGCCGCAGCCCCGCGGGCCTGGGCGGCGCCGGGGGCGGGCGGCCGGTAACAAAGCCGCCCGCAAGGCAGGAGGATGCGGCCGCCCCGCCGGCGGAGGGGCTGCGGGGATGCCGCTCAGGCCCCGGGTGCAGAGCCCAGCGCCTTGCGGGGGACCCTGGCCCGTACCCGGATCCGCCCGGCGAGCCCCGATCCGCACCCCCAGGAACGAGCAAATGGGGCGGGCGGGTGAACAGCGATCCCCGTGCGGAGCGGGGGAAATGCTCCTGCGGCTGCTACATTGTTACCGCTATTGACGAGCAAGCGCCGCTGAGGTGGTGCTTTGAAACGCCGGTGGGTTGGTTTTGTTGGTTTTTTTTAAGTCACAGAGTTATCCGCACTGACGGCTATCGGTGTCATCAGCCATGAGTATGAACCAGCCTTCACCGTCCCCTCAGTGCCAATTACCCGTCTATTTCAAAGCAGTGAGGTGCCGACATTGCCTACTTGTTCGGCAATTTCACACTTCTGCTTTGTCCATCACAATGAATTCAGGATTGTTTTCATAGGAAGATGTGGTTACAATAAAAACCCCCCACAAATGAAAACTTAAAATACATGAATACGTACAAAACATATATTAATCTAGTGAAAGGGAGATGTGAAACACTGCAGAATCACAGCCCAACAAAAACATGGTAATGTCAGTAACAGGATACATCCTTACACTATCAAGGTTACGGTTATAATTATGAGACACCACCTCATGCTTTGTATTCTAAATCATATTAAGACAAAATCTTCCCACAACGAAGGAGCACATTGCTACATCATTGCTATTTTGTATTCCACATCTGTTTTCTGATATATATACATATATCTCATCAATATGTGGGAAACTACACAGGTTTCTGTAGACAGTTTCTTCAGAATAACCAGATGGCAACTATATTAAATTAATGCATGTCAAAATAAAAAGTAAATATAGTGCATTCTCAAAGCCTTGGGCTCCAAATCCTTTCTGTACTGAAGCCCACGGCACTGTGGGCTTGGGCTTCAATAGGAGAAGGGAATTTGCTCTTCAGCCCTCCTGTACTAGAGGAATTGCTCCAGATATGAGTATTTGCGGCTGTATTCCAAAGTAGGTCAAGCTAAAAAAGTCATTGACACTCTTCTACCTGCCTGAAGCTTTAAAACTTTGGTTTCTTTCTTTTCTGTGACTTGCACACCTTTTGGCACATTGGTCCAAAGAAGTTTAAACATGCTTAATGTGCAAATGATCAGTGTGCAACTGATTACTCTTACACAAATTTTACCTCATTCCTTATACTGAGGAGTGTACTACTGTTGATGTGCAATTGCAATAAATGATTGGATTTCCATTCAAGGATCAGATTTGAATGATCATGTATAGGTTAGTGTTTATCTGGATATTGTAGACACGTCTCTTCTTTCAGCAGTACCTTGGCTTGGCTCCACCAATGTAACACTTATTTTACTTTCTGAAACAAGATTAAAATGGAAAAAAAAAATATGTGCAGTGCCAAGAGTTTCATAACATTTATGATGATATTTGTGCTTTGGTTTTGGTTATCATGACATTTTTTTGATGTTAAGATGAGAAACCCAGAAGATGAAAACCTTCAGCTAATGAATTATTCTCAGTGGATTTGCAAGCTGTTAAAGCCCTTTGACTGTATGACACAAATGAAGACTTTCTGTAAGTTAAGACTTTTCATCTGTCAAATTAAAAAGTACATAAATCCAATGCATTGGATTTTTGTGTTTCTGTCCCTCAAAATGAATACTGTAAATGTTCTTGTCCACTAAGCAGAAAACATTAATTCATATGAATCCTCTTGACTTCCCCCAAACATAAACAGCAGCGATCACAACAGTAAAATCTGATGTATTTGAAGAAATTCAGCACTACTTCTTTCCGGTGGTTGCAAACCTCTTGATTCCTATGTATGCTTTCCTGACATATTCACATTATATGTGATGCTACATGCACAGACTTTTATTAACAGTTCCCATGTCTTTGGTGTGAGTTAGGATTCTTTCCTGTTTTCCTCAGATGTAACTCTGGCTGAACCTGAATAGAGCAGGGTGCACACAAGAAAATATACACATTCCATATGGGAATTGCTCCTTCAGTCTTCATGGGTGCTCACACACTGCCCTAGCCAGCAAGAGGATAACTTTTCAGAGCCATGCACTGGGGCAATGGATATTTTACCTTCAGCAGACTCAAAACCACAGAAAACCAGCCTGCTTTTCTGGAGCAGACAGACGTCCTTTCTCCTCTTTCCAACTCTATTGCTCTCACCCTGATTCTTCTTATCTCTCCTTTGCCAAAAAGTCCATGTGAAAAAACCAGAAACTTCTCTTAACAGAGATGGGCAGTGCTCAACACATGACAATACCTTTCCAGACCGGCAAATGTCTTTTCAAAGTTAAGTTACAATGTATTTGAGGCAAACCTACTACTGGGTAAAAGTTGGAAAAATTATGATTGCTCTCACCTAGAGATTAGGACATTAAATAGCTGTAGTACTAGAATACAAAAACTGTGTTGTTATGTTCATGGTAAAAGTTTCAATGGAGAAAAAACAAGTTTTGGTCATCCTCAAAAATCATTTCACTATGAGAATGCAAAATGCTATCAACTGTAGAAATCTTTAATGATAAATTAGACATCCAAAATTCCTAATTAATGTCTTTAAAATTCTGTATATGACAAGAAGCCATGACATACTGACATAAGGATGCACCCCTTGCAACACTTTCAGCTGCTCTAACTTTAGACATTAGTAACTTAACAAAAGAGGACATTTAATTAATATAATTCATAAGATATTAATATTAAAAAGAAACATACATTTTGCTTGGCACTCTTAATTACTTTCCATACAAATAGTAAGGAGACAAGTACGGAAAAAGCAAAATATAACTTTTTAGCAAGCCATGTATAAAGAAAATAAACCAAAATTCTAGTATTTCCCATCTGCTTTCTTTTTCATTTCATTATCATTTAGAAGAAACAAAAAGGACTTGATGAATCATGACTGAAGGTCACCATTTACCACCATGGGATCAAGCAACAGGCTGTGAAGAACATGGCCTTTGAGGGGGTAACTTCCCGATACAACAGCAAGAAGTGTTAAAAGACAAGAAACATTCTTCTATATTACACAAAGATTCCATATTTTCTCAGCTAATCAGCTCTTTACAAGGCAATGGGCCAAGCTGAATGTCCAAAATAAGAGCTTTTTTGCCATGGCTGTTAAAAAGCCAAACATGAATAGGCTCAAAGGATCAACCAGAAGAACATTCGTGTGAGATGGAAATGTAATCTTTCACAAGATTTCTGGACAGATTACTGTTCAGCAGGTGAAAGTATTAATTGAAAGAATCACCCTAGGTGCCAAAAGCTGCAGGACATATTTCCTGACCTGTCCCACCTCTTTTGTGCTGCACAAAAGACTTAATGAGAGTGGAAACCATCTGCAGCTCCCCAGCAGGTTTTCTGTAATATAAAAGAGTCTCTGAGTGACTGTGGAGTTGTCCAGCCCATGGGAGACCACACACCCCTACAATCTGAGCAGAGAGAGGGGAGAGCACCGCAGTGGAAAGCATTCCTGGGGTTTGCTGCTCCCATCACCTGCAGCTGGTCCTCAGGAGCTGTTGCCATCTGGTACTATCCATGACAGGGCAGGCATTCATCCAGCCAGAGACTCAAGGGGCTCCACAGGAGCTCTCCACTCCTCTGGAATACAGGGAAGGAACCCACTGCACCAGGCCATCTGGGCTAATCTGGTTAGAGCTCAAATCTGCAGTCCCCAGTCTGGCAAAATTCCCATGAGTATCTTTGAGCATTTACTAGAGTTGGTCTTCTGGTCTTGGACTTAGAGGAATATTAATACAGAGAGCAAAGAAACACATGGCTGAGTTTTGTTTCAAAGCCATCTAAACCATTAATGAGAAGTACATTAATTGCCAATAGTAAAGCAATCTCCTACCAATAGCAATTTATGAAATTACTGAAATAGTTCTTGAGTACAGAAATTAAATCTGGTGCTAATTCCAATGCTTCCAAATAGTTACTGAAATGTGCATAAAGATCACTGAATTGGAGTTGAAATCATGATGATAAAATTGTCAGTTTCTGTTGGTATGTGCAGAGATTTAATTTTGAAATGTACCCTAAGGCAAGTAATACAGGATTAGACCCATAGACACTGCATCAAAAAATAATACTGAAATATCACTTGTAAAATACACTTTCATGATCTTGCTATTTGACTTATGTGTCAGTCAAACGTGCAGAGAAAGCCTGCACTGGGCTCTACTGAGGTAATATGAATGGATCATGCTTTTGTGAAACAGGAAGCTTCCATAACTGAAGAAAATTATTGCTTTGGGTTTTTTTACAATATTCTTGTTGAAGCAAGTAAATGGAGTCTGTGGGGAAACAGTCCAACATCCTGAGACAAATGACATAAAGATTGCGAAGGCATCAAGCCATTAGTGAGGCTTAAAGGAGGATCACCAATCTGTATCAGAACACCAGAAAATTTAAAGATTTGTACTGACAGTGGTGGAACAACTCTTGGATTTACCCAGTGAAGGGAGAGCAGCAAAGGCTCAAGCAGGTGGCGCAGAACTGCCACGTCACTATCATCACTAGGACTCAAATCTCAGAATATTTATCTGGTGCCCCTCTTCTTTTACACCTCTAGACAATGCACACATTTAGTTAATAATTTGACTAAAATCTTTAAATGATCTCTTTAAGAATCTTAATGCTTACCACACCAGCAACACTTACCGTGTAGATGCACTTGGTAAGCAAATACAGCAGATAGTAAATGACCAAACTACCCTGCCAATGAATTTTCTTTAAATTATTTGAAGGAAGCAGTAACTTCTTTGGCAACTAGGCAGCAGGTAACCCAAGTGACATTAATTCCTTCTGCATCCTACATAGGACTGAATGTGGAATTAGCAGACCTTGAAAATGCCCCTCCAGCTCAGGCAGAAATAATTTACTTCTCACTGTAAATGGAGGCTTCTCTTCAGGAGACGCTTGAGCTTCAATGCTCTTTATCAGACAGGCTAACGTGAATATACATTTCACTAACAGCCATGATCAGAAATGGGAACTCAGCTTATCATGAACTGAGAGAGAATTGTCAAACACTTGAGCCACATTCATCCTGCCACAGAACAAATAAACATTAATGCCAGAAAAATAAAGCCACTCTGAAAGCCTGAGGAATCAACAAAGAAGCTTTTTGCCTGTGTCTAATCCAGCTAAACCTTCTTACAGTCCCATTCAAAATAGACACTTGACACGATTTCCATCCACAATAGCTTTCTTACACATTCTATCTTTTTCCATTTATGAAAGGACTATAAGTTTATATTTAAGAATCCACAGAGTCATCTGAAGTGTGCATGCTGAAACTATTATTTTGGATAAGAGTTCAATTCAGAATGGTGAAAATTAATAGGGCTTTACCTTCCCAAACACTTTTGCCAAATCAAGAGAGAAGATATTAATTCAGTGAGTGCAAAATATACAAATGATAGTGACTTTAAAGGCAGTGTTCAGCCAGATTTCTGTGTAGAAGTGTCACCATACCATATCTAGCACAATTACAAAGACAACTACAAAATCCTAACAGCCACAAATATAATCTCACTCCCTGCTCAGGCTCAAAGCAAAAGGAAGATCTTGTGTTCTTATATTTTTACCTTGTTGTTACTGCAAAATGTTATACTTCAATGTTAGTTTCCACCTGGCATTTTTTCCTTGGTATCACATGGAAAACCAGCAGTGGTAAACCATCGGTTTGCAATAATGGCAGCATTCATTCCACAAGAATATATATCTAAGTTATTCTATATATTTAATGAGGTATAAGCTACCTGACCACCTTGAAATGTGAACAATACCTAAAAATAAGCGCTCCAAAAAGCCATAATGACACACATTAACACGCCAGAAAATCTGAGCAACTTTGTCTAGTTGAAGGTGTCCCTGTCCGTGGCAGACAGTTGGAACTGGATGATCTCTAAAGTCCTTTCCATCCCAGGCCATTCTAAGATCCTATGAAAATGCTTTAGATTAACCATGCACCTAAATTCAAATACAAACGTAACTCCTTAACTGAAAAGGGACAAATTTCAATGTGCACCTCAAGTTAAGCCAATCAACAAGCAAAACCATTGCATGAAATAACATTCAAATTCACAAATTGCTCAGGAGAAGAGTATGATGACAGAGAAGAACTGACAGTAGCAAAGAACATGAGAAGAAGTAATGATACTTGAATTCTTCACACTGAAGAAGAACAACGAACAAGTATTTAGGTTCACAGAGTAAATAAAAGCAGAGTATAAGAAATAAGGCCCAAATAAGAATCCTGGAGAGATGAACAGTACAGGCAACTGCTGAGCTTTGTATCCAAATCTCTGTCTGGCTGTTAGCTGTAGAAAAGAGAAATGGTGTGCACTGCCCAATACTGTTGAATGTGAACTCTTGTTCATGCCATCTTCATACTGGAAACTAAACCTGAAGTCCTGCAGGTGCTTTGAAAGAGCAGATCCAAGAACAGAATCCTCAAAACATCACAACATCAAAGGACAGGAAAAATTAGGTAGAATAAGACCTGTCTGGAATATGGCTGCAGAAGTTCTCTAAAAACTTTAGCATGGAGAAAACAGATTTCTACAAGCATTTACAGTTCTAGATGTTCTGATAAGCAGATGACACACTGCTTAGGATATCTTTGGAACACATCAAAGTACTCTTATCCTGGCACAGTTGGATCAGGGATACCTGACAGTTTTCAGCTAAGCTCACATCACTGTATTAGGCAACCATTCAAATTCCATGCATGGTTTTGGGCTGGTGTGTGATTTCAGAGCAGGAATCACATGGCAATCATGCCAGGAGTATGGAAACCACATAGAAGTGTTCCTCTCACTGTGGAATGTGGGTTTGTTTTTATAGCAACATTACTAAGTTGAGGTAGTCAGCACAAATGTTCTACATTTGTGTCTTTGCCTACTTTGCTTTATAAAAACCAAAATGTTTTCTGTCTTCTTTATTCTGTGGTACAATTCACAGAACAAAGAACTTTGCCATGTCAACAGCCTGCTGCTGGTTTTTGTTGATAGGTGTAAGCCTTAGTTTTGTGCTTTACTACAACAGTTGTTTTACAAGGCAACTACTGAGAGTTTGCTTATACTCCATTTTACAAACTTCCTTTATAATAAAGACCCACTTTCTAATCCCTGAAGCAGATACAAACTGTGTATTATGAAACTTGGGTTTACATGTTGAGAGGCTGAAGTATGGACATAACACCCCACCTGTGTGCTGCACTGAGAGACATCCAGATTTCCAGAGTGAGGGTTTGCCTGCAGATGGACCGACAGCATCATGGACTTGCAGCCTGTAGGAGCTGATCTCTGCTATCTTGTATGAAACACCAGCTCCCAGATTTAATGAAATCTGAGTGTGTGATCCAGACTGTAAATACAGATGTTTAAAGCATGACTCCAGAGAGTGCTTTCAGTATTCTATGAAGATCAATCCTTCAGCTGCAGAGTGCAGGCTATACATGCAAAATTATATCTCACTCTAATGGCTCTGGTTCAGGAGACAAAGTTGCCACAATAGTAGAGACTGGAGACTTTTGATCACGTGAATTAGGCTATTACATGACCAGATTACTGCAAGGTGAGTGTTCTGCAAAGTGGATATTTGCACTTACCTTTTACCAGTGAATAGGAAAAAGGCTCTAAATTCTGCAAGGTCTGTTCTAATTAGATTTGAATAGGACATTTAATTTTAAATTAATGCATCTCAATGAGCATGAGTGGAACTAATTTCCTCACAAAAAGCTGAATGTAGCAGTGAAAAAAAATAAAAGGCAATAAAGGTTGCTTAGCTTAGCCTTGCTGGCTAATTAGGGTACTTCAGTATAGTATTATCAAAGGTGCCTGAATAACTTCAGTGGAGTTCCAGAATGTCTTACTGCAGAAAACATAATCTCCACATAATATTTCTATGAATAACAAATGCTAGTCAGACATCAAGCTACCACTTTCACACAAGGCTGTAACATTACTTCCCCAAAAGTAGATATGACATAATGAGAAAAGCACAATACTCTAGGTAATGCAAGTATTTAAAAACCATCATGATTACAACTTGATGCATTTTGCATCATTATTGCACATTTGTTAAACCTCTTAAATTTACCTCAAAGTGTACATGATTTGGAGAAGCTTGCTGAAGCTTGTATTTTTTTAACGTATTTGGACTAGTTTTTTCTGAGAAGTGCCAGGTTGACACATGAACAGAAAGTGGCAGAAAAAGAAATACTGTTTCTCCCACAGCAAGCACACTAATGTAAAGCTTAAAAATTAAGCAGCAGCAGCACATTTTTCCTCAGACCTTTGAGCTGGACCATATGGTTGACGCTCAATTAAGCAAAGATTTATCAGTCCCCAATTGGAATGTGTCCAGAACTCGCTATTTTCTCAAATCTTTGAACCAGAGGACTAGAACTGAACAGTTTTATTGACTCACGCAAAATACCCCACACTTTTAAATCTTTGAATGAAATGAGGAAAAAAATAATGTATTTTGGGGGGTATGCATTTTTAGATTTAGAATCAAAATATAACAGTGCTATAAAAGCTACAAACTGGCGGTTTGATGTTACAGCTTTAGCCAAGTCAAGATCTCACCGCCACTAAAAAGGTGAGGTCCAAAGCCTTGCCAATTCTCCTCAAGCAGTCCCATCTCTTACTTTACATCTGTTTTAGCAGACACCAAACTGCACAGTAAAGAATACTCTACTCACTGAAATGACACAACAGCCACACAGTGAAAATGTGTGTAGTTTCTTGCCAAGTTAGCAAACGGAATGTGTCCACCATGCAATCCAAGCGGCACAAGATCCCATATGACAGACAGGTGATCCCATGTTTGGGAACAGCCAGCCAGGAGAAAGGTGTGAGACAATGTCTGTTTGAGAGCACAATGCTATTATTTTGACTTCAAATCTAAATATTAACTCTTTTCTGCTCTCTGGACACTTGCCTTCTGCTTTCAGCTGTCTGCTTTGTAAGTACATTTTCAGCACACCCAAGTGCAGCGCTAAATTCCTGAACAACAGACCAGTCCATGACTTCAAGTCTAAAAGTGTTAAGAGTGGACTAAGGAATAAGAACTTTCAAATTAACCCAGTCAGAATTTTATCTAAGTGAGTATTGAAATGAATATTAAGATCTGGAACATAAAATGTCATAGCTGCATAGAAAAATATAGAACTTTTTCATTCAAAACTGTATATTTCATTCATTTGATAAAGGGCTAAAACACAGATTAAATATTAGACAGAAATAGGTCATTATCTTTTTCCCATCAGATTATTTGAGGCCACAGAAATGTCACAAGAAAGTTGTTTACAGTAAAAATCCTAACTCAAAATTTGGCAATAATGGAGTCAGTCAAACATAAAAGTCTTATGTTGAATTGTAAAAGCTTAATTTTAAATTTCATGTGAGACTCTGTAGTTAAGTTCTAATTTTATAGAGAGATGGTAGGGTTTTTTCATTGCTTGTTTATTATAAATGTACTTGAGTGCATCTATTCAATTCACTGAAAAAAACCTGCAAACATAATTTGCAGTATTCTAATCCACAAGGCTTAATTCTTTTGCGATTGCCATTTCAATGTAGCAGCTGATTCCACTGTCACTATTGCTACAAAGGGATTAACCTTTCCCTGTTGGTTTTTCATGATGGGGGGAAGAAATGTAATTGAAGGCTTCAATCAGTTTTGAAGGTTTTTGTTTATTTGTTTTTCCTTTTTGTAAGTGTGACCTTATCATTGCAATTTTTCATAAAGGTTGGAATACTCTTCTGCTGCAGTAATGCTGTAAGACATTTCTGTAGTCCTGCTTTTCGTAGGATGGTTTAGATTGGAAGGGACATTAAAGATCATCTCTTCCAATCCCCTGCCATGGGCATGGACACTTTTCACTAGACCAGGCTGCTCAGACCCTCATTCAACCTGGCCTTGAACATTTCCAGGGATGGGGCAGCCACAGCTTCTCTGGGCAATTTGCTTCTCCACCCTCACAGGAAAGATCCTTCCCCTAATGTCTAACCTAAACCTACACTCTATCAGTTTGAAGCTATTCCCCCTTGTCCTGTCACTACATGCTTTTTTAAAGTCTTTCTCCATGTTTCTTGTAGGCTCCCTTCAGGTATAGGGAGGCTGTAAATTGGTCACCCCGAAACCTCATGCAATAGTAAATAACTTCTAATGTAGTAAGTATAATGGTGGAATAAAGAACAAGTACTTAAAACTAACTTCCACTGTAAATTTACTGGCAGCATTACAGAAAAAAAGTAGATTTAGAGGTGTTCACAAAGATTACACAACCATACTGGTGCATTGCAAATCATGGGTGTTCTACTTCCATCATTCTTCCTGTGTGCTCTACCAGACTCTTTGATCAGGGAAGATGCTCTTTCTTGATTTGACAGGTTAATGCAAACTTCATTACCTTAGCAGAGAGACTCAATAAAACTTTCCTGCTACTCTGGCATTGAGTGTGTTTATCACAATCATTTTACACATAGAGTATAGTTCAATGAAGAAGCTTCAATTACTTGGGCAAAACACTGCCTTGCTACACTGGTAAAACACGAGGAGATGGACAGGATTCCTAGCTCTGTGTGTATGCAGGGGCAAACGAAGAAATATGTGATTTATCTGGAGTTACTCACAAAGCAGCACCTTAGCTGGAACCCAACAATTCAGCTATCAGATTCTCAGCTAGAACACTGTGTTCTTTCTTCAGTCTGTTTGTACTGTGTATTTTCAGATATTCCCTTGTTGCTGTTGTTTGGAAAGTATTGGAAGGAATAGAGAGAGTTCATCTAGAACATTTTTTCCAGACATCTTTTAATACAGCTGCTAACTCACATTAAAAATGTATTTATATGATGTTTATTTTGCTTTTCGTAAATGCAATTCTTTGCATGTGGTGGGGATGCCATCTCTTCTTTAGAATATCCCCACAATCCGTGGATTTACTCATATAGGTCTAGTCCATCCTTCTGCCCTAAGGCAGAATGAATTATGACAGAACCACTTCTGAGCTATTTTACACAGGACATCAGAGCACATGGTCAGAACTCTGTCTTTGGCCACAAATTCTAAAAAGAATAGCGATTACCTTGAAAATGCAGTGAGATTGCAGCATATTATAAAATTTGGGTGTATGTAGTTATGAATTCTGATTACAAAATGTTATGGACAAAACAAAATCTGTCCTTATAAACTCAGCTAGTAAGTGCTACAGACTTCAGTAAGAGCCAATGTCTCATTCAGCCTAATTTTCATCTGATAATTTTGACCATACAGGTAAGAACCTGTGCTCATTGTGCCCTGCACCCTTCCAGTTACTGAAAGATGTGCCAACACTCTGATAGCTTTTTGAATGGTCTGACACTGCCCTGTTGAATGCAACTGTGCATTCTGTCCATTATCACACAAACCTTTGTAAGTGTCAGGAAAAGCCCCTTGCAAAGACTCCAATGCTACTGTACATATCTGTCTTTTTTTTAAAAGTCAGGAGAAAAACACCAAATTCCACGTGGTGTCAGCAGGCTGACAAATGTAAATGTTAGCAGAAAGGGTTTCAATGTTCCCTCTAAATAAGTCCTGTTTATTCATCAATAGTCTTTGTTATGAGCTGGAACCAGGACTTTGTCTGCAGTTTGACGTAGAGAGTTAAGAACATAAAATCTGTCAGCACATAAGGAAACAAGGTCAGGAGAGAGAAATAGTGTTTTATAAAGCAGTATTTAGGGCAATTGCACTTTAACATAATTAATGTGCCATTGCAAGTAAAGCAAACCCTGCATTGTTTGTAAGGGCAGCTAAGCCTTTTAAATAGAACGTCACCTTTTCAACAAAAAATCCTTGTTCAACAATAAAAATGACAGCCAATAGATAAAAATAAAATAATTAATAATAGAATATTGCTAAGAAAGATTGACTTTAAGATGTCCAAAATATTTTTTTATTATTTGTTTTATTTTTTTTTCCTGAATGTATTTAGTTTTGAATATAAATCAAACTCTTCTACTCAGTATAATTCAACATGTTAGCTGCATTAATACCTGTTACTGCTGGAAATTGTTTTAAGAGATACCAGACTGGATTCTCTGTGTGGAAGTGGTATTTTACACTCACTCCAGTGTGTTCCATAAGACTCCAGCATAAAATGGATGCTAACAATGGATATCATGCTCCTGGTTTTCCCTGCTGCTGGCATAAATCCAGGCTCAAATCCCCAGCCCTGCGGCTCAGTCCCCACAGGTCCACCATAAATCTGAAGTAAACAAATGACATTTTCCCTCCCACTGACAAATTAATTCTGTACAAAGTGGAGCCAAGAATTTGAGGTGAAAAAAGGCAAGCTGTAATCTCCTCTTGTGCACACATCTGGTTTTACAGCACATCAGTCCCCAACTCCCAGGACAGGAGCCATGCTCACCAAAGGCATGCAGCAGTCCCTGGTTATTGAAACAGAAAGAGCACAACACTTCAAAGGGTGCAAAATGCAGGTTTAGTATATAATAAGGCAAAATCCCTCCCAAAAATACACACTGACTTTTGATTATATGTGAAAAAGAAAACATCCCTCTTAAGGACTGCATAAACAAAGCCTGAACTCAAATATAAAATGTTAATTAAAATTTAATGTATCCTGCGTGATGCCTTTGTTTGTTCTGCATCTCTGGTTAAAATCTGAAGCTGGTTATCTTACTGACTAATGAGGCTCTCCTGCTTTGCCAGTGACTTCTTCTTCTGAAGGAGAATTCATTCTTCCAGTAAACACAGCAGTCATTTATCTCGGCTATCACGTCAGTGTCTTACCCTTAGAGACTCTTCCCTTCAAAAATAGGCCAGCAGATACATTAAACTTATGTGTCACTGGCATTATGGAAAGAGGCAAACCCTTACTCAAAATGTAATTCTGTTTATAAAAATCACTTCAATAGGATTTACAGCTTTCAATTGTTTAATTTAAAAATAGGAAAAAATATTACTGATCTTAATAACAAGAAAGTTATTCAAGAGGAATAAAATCACCTAATGTGTTCATTTTCCACACAATATGTGGAACCCTCAAAACGCCCTAAAAAGCCCTAAATACCCTTAAAATACACTAAAAATATCCTAAAAGGACCTTAAAATACCCTAAAAATCCTTAAAATGCCCTGAAATGACACCAAAAAGCCCTAAAAATTCCCTTAAAAGCCCTAATCCTCAAAATGTCCTAAAAACTTCTAAAATCCCCTTAAAATGCACTAAAAATATCCTAGTTGTAAAAAAAAAACCTTAAAACATCCCTTAAATTAAAAAAAGTCCTAAAAATACCCTAAACAGTCCTAAAAAAGCCCTGAAATGACCCTAAAGAACCCTAAAAATACTCTAGAAAAGGATGGCAAATCTAAGACAAGTAAGCATAGAGAGATAAAAACAAAGCATTGCTCATTCCATGGTATACTAAATAAGGATTCTATATTACTGTCAGAATAAGGAGGAAAGATACATTATATAGAACACTTACAATGTTACATTATTATGTAAAATAGCTAATAATATACTTACTGTAAAACTCCAGAGCAGCTAAGAACCCTAATCCAGGGATGATCTTTTCATGACACTCCGCTTAGAAGCTGGTCTGCAGTTTTCCCAAAGATCTGACACTTTGCTACAGGGAGTTGGCAGATGCAAACAAACTGGGCAGCACAAAGTGCAGACTTGCTAATAAACCATCACAGTGGAATATATCGACAGCCTGAATTCTCACCAAGTTTTGCAGATGTGACAATGTAAAAGAGTTTTAAGGACAGATCAAAGCACAGTTCTTTTGGCATATTTATTTTGTTACCCATCTCAGTGTGCAAGTGATGAGAATAAATTAAAAATCCACACATGTGCTTTCACAAGAATTAAATTAGATTCAAGTGTGTTGGAGTCCAGTAATATGAGCCAAGCAAACTCAGAAGTCAGTATCTCATTAATGGTAAAACAGAGAAGACAGGATAAGCAAAAATCACAAAGGGTTCTGAAGAGAAAACTTTCTGCTCACAATTTCCAAACCTTGCATCTGATGCAACAAAAAAAAAGGCATTGTGGAAGAATGGGATAAACTAATTGAAGCAATGCTCAGAGAAAGTAGAGTTACAGCAGTGACAGAACAGTTGAGGCTCTTATTCCTACAAAGTACCTCCCTTTGCAGAATGCTAACCTGGACAGACAAACTGATCCAATTTAGCAGATTTAATCTACCCTTCCTCTCAAATCAAACTTCCAAGTTCCACCTACTGCTGCAGCATTTTTTCATGCCATCCAAGGAATCCAAAATAGAGATATTTGTAATAGAGTTTGCTCTCTGATTTACTCTCATACCAAAGCGTTCTGCATAAGCAAGTAATTGAGCGAGATGAAAAGGATTCTAAAGACAGGCACTGCCACAGTGCTGGCAGCTCAGACTCCACCTTGAACAAAGACTTCAGTTCTATCTCAAAACAGTAGAAAGAATTCAAGGAAGATCAATGCAAGGAAAGTATTTTACCTATGCTGGAATAAAACTTTAGTTAACTAATGACAGCTGTAGCACATAATTATCTCCAAACACATGGCAAATCTAAGCAGAAATTATAAGACATTGCCAGAATAGCAAAAAAAGCTATAGCTAAAAGAAATGTTATTACAAGAAAGGAAAAGGCAAAAGCACCTTTAAGCAGTGAGTTCTACTGGAACAGTGAAAGACTTCCCAAGGAAAGCCCCATTCCCTGAAAAATTCAAAATCAGACTAAAAAGCTAATTGGAGATAATACCAAAAAACCCTCAAACCTGGAGCCATAACATCGCAGAAATAATAAAAACATTATATGAATTGTCTGATTTTTACATATCATTTAAACGAAAGCTTTACTGAGATATGTGAGCTGCTGCACACATCACACAAATCACGGGTGTAAGAAACAAAGGTACACTTGTGACCCTAACTACAAATAAAAACATTCTTCTACCCCATTTTAGCTTGCAACTTCACACATGATTCCACCAGGCATAAATGTAGGTGGCAAAGTATAGAGGAAATTATACTGGTTTGAAAAAAAGTAGGTGGGCTGTCATCGTACTGCCCCTGCCCACCCCATCTCCTACTGCCATATAAATAACATTAAAAAGAAAAGAAAATACTATTTTTAGGTTATTTTGACTACTCCTGTGAGACTGTTGGACAGGATATTTGGAGCTGAAAAGAACATCTAATTGTTTAACTTCGACTTTCAACACTCGTTCCTTTGATCACAGTCATCTTAAAAGTTTCCCATGCACAACATGCTACAGACATTTTGATGTACATGTTTTACTCCTACTTTTTTATATGAGGTAACTCTTTTCGGACTATACACTGAACCAACTTCTGAAAGTAAACTAAAAAATGGGAACAAAAAGCTCAGATCAAGCAGTTCTCCTAATGCACACAAATTAAGACTAGCATTTGATATTTTTGTTTCAAAATTTATCAGGTACCGTCAGAATTAGCCATCTTTCCGTCAAATAGTGTTACCCTAGCCCAGCTCATGAAAGGATCTCTGAAATATGATTTCCATTTGACCCACATATCAGCTGCTCTTTTATGTTCTCAACTCCTATACACACACACACAATTCTACTGCATAAACCAGGCATCCCCACACGGCCATTATATCAAAATCCTTCCATTAATGACCAGCCTAACACGGCACCAACAGTTACTGCGAAACTGTACAATAAAAACAATGTTATTTATGTATCCCTTCCTTAGGTGAGAAACTTAAAAGTTACTTAACTTATCATTTTAATCTCCTTTCTTCCAAGTGATTTTTATATTCCCTCACATCTTACATTTCTTCACAAGCCTCCTAGCAACATCTCCCAGGCAAAGGCTTTCTGGAGCAAATTCTCAAGTGGAGCAATGACATCCCTACATCAGCTGAGGCTCTTTTTATTACAAACACAGCACTGATCAAATGTGGTGCTGCCTTGTCTGCAGAGTCACCCTCTGCTCAGAAAAGCTCCAACTCTTCCTCCACAATAAACAGTCATGCCAAAAGATTCTTACATCAAAATAATTATATTCATCAGTAAAGTGCAAATATCTCAGCACTAACAAGAGCCACCAGCTGCAGTTGCACAAATTATAAAATGCAGAGTCACCATATTTAGAGGTCCTAATAAATATCATTCCTCTCTGCTGCCATCTACAGACAGACTTCAAGGTATTTTTAGAAATCTACTTTTCCATTCCAGAAATATATTTAATAACAATGTCTCAACATGCCCTACAAAACAGTTCGCCCCAAACATATATTGTATCAATACTATTACCTCAACATACTAGAAGCATCAGGAAAAGCTGAGCCCAAGTGATGGGTCCCTGAAAGGTACTTTGATGGTGTTCACACTGCATGCTGATCTTGAGCAAAATCCTTGGCTGGCAATTACTGCCCAACGCATAGGAGGAGTTGAGTCACATATAGACGTCCCTCAGAAGCCATATGAGCTGCCAAAAGTGAAAAGGAGATTCTAAATCTCTAGGATAGACAGCTTAAACACCTCTGCTTGAGTCCCCAAAACATCTAATGTTTAATGGTTGTAGCATTACTACTTGTTTTCTACTTCAGACAGAAGATCTCTCAGTTCCACAGCTGTATGTTCTAACCAGAAGGCTCCAAAATCAGTTTCCCTATCTGCATAAAAAAGAAATTCAGTACCAAAAGGGGTACAGTTTTAAAAGCCCCACACCTCGGATGCACAGTGGATATAGTGTAATGCAGCATGATTACTGATCTGTCTATCTGTATTAAATGACTGCAAGCCATATGGCTACAGATAATAAAACACTACGCTTGCTTAGGGCCTGGACTGAACACAGAATGGGTTGGTTTGGAAGGGACATTAAACGCGATCTCTTTCCAATCCCCTTGCCATGTCAGGGACACCTCCCACTGGACCAGCTTGTTCAAAGCCCCATCCAGCCTGGCCTGGAGCACTCCCAGGGATGGGGCATCCACAGCCTCCCTGGGCAACCTGTACCAGAGCCTCATCCCTCACCTCAGCCAAGTTTTCTTCTTAGTATTTAATCTAAACATACCGTGTTCCAGTTTCCAGCCGTTGCCTCTTGCACGTCATTTGATATGCAATAAATTAATCACGTGTGACAATAACCCTTGGCCTGAAGGTCAGAAGGCTCCTGTGGCGCAGCTCCCCGGGGAGGTGCGAGCCTCCACACAAGCCGGAGTTAGAACCCCTCAGTGTTCTGCTGTGAAACGCTGCACTGCGAGCGCCATCTAAGCACCAGACGGAGGGGAAGCCCATTTACACAGCCCTGCCGAGGGGCTCCGGGGGCCAGGCCCCGTCCCCCCTCATCACCACCGGCGCGGCCCTCATGAGGGGCCGCAAGCGGGCCCGGCCCTCGGGAGGGGATGCAGCGGGCCGGGGATGGAACAAAGCATCGCCAGCCCGGCCACGGAGGGGATTGTCCCATGCTACTCTGTGCTGGTGAGGCCTCACTTTGACTCCTGTGTCTTGTGTTGGGCGCAATAATATTTTAAAAAAGGCATTAAGCTGTCAGAGAGCATCCAAAGGAGCGCCTCGAGTTTGGTGAGGAGCCTTGAGGGGAAGCCCTATGAGGAGCAGCTGAGGGCATTTGGTCTGTTCAGCCTGGGGGAGGCTGAGGGGAGACCCCATTGCTGTTAAAACTTCCCTGTGAGGGGAAGAGCAGGGGCAGGCACTGATCTCTCCCCTGTGGTGACCAGTGGATGGCCTGGTCACTAGCTATGTCAGAGGTTTAGGCTGGATGTTAGATAAAGGTTCTTCACCCCGAGAGTGGTTGAGCTCTGAACTGGCTGCCCAGGGCAGTGGTCACAGCACCAAGCCTGGCAGAGCTCAAGAACTCTATTCTGGGCACAAGGTGTGATTCTTGGAGTGCCCTGTACACAGCTAGGAGTTGGACTCGATGATCCCTGTGGGTCCCCTCCAATGCTGTGATTATGTGAGGGGCAGTCAGCAGGAGCAGTGCTCTGTAGTGGCTGCCATGGGCCGTGCCTCAGCCATAGCTGCTGAAGGTCTGCAGCAGCACACGCAGAGTAGGTCAGTCTTTCCTCCTTTTCAGCTTCAATCATTTCAGAGAGTCACAGCTGCAAGGGACTTCTGGAGATCATCTAGTCCAATCCCTCCCTCCACCCCTTCCCCAGCCAAGGCAGGAGCAAGTTATACAAGATTTCCACTCAGAGATCCCAGAAACACCTGCTACCCACCCAGCCATTAGCCCTGTCCAGGCTAGCATAGCAGGTGTGGGAGAAAATACACGGTGGAAGAACCGTGAAACGATGGTGAACCACACGTGTCAGTTAGAGAGTGTTCTAGCCATGAACAGAAAAGGAACTAAATCCAAAGAATGTAAGTGGTAAAAGACAGGGTTTATCTCTTCCCTCTTCATTTGCACTTGACTCTTCATTCCTGTTTTTAACTTGTTTCCATTCCATTATTCCTCACTAGTCTCGGTCACCTAGATCAGGATACTTGGCTGGCTCCAGAAAAGTTGTGTAAAAGCTTAGTAATACCGTGCAAGCAATGTTTTTACCATTTAGTTTTTACTGCGCTGGATGTGATAATCACTTTCATACACTGGAGATACTAAGAAACAGCTGCTGCTAAGGTCCTAAACTCACACTGCTAAAACAAATCAGTTGAAACATCTTTTGAATGTATGTCATTTGATAATCAAAGTTTCATTTTTACAGTAGTTAGTCTGTAACAGATTGATATCTCTTTTCTGCTTGATACAGAACTCTTTTGTTATATTCCTTAAGATAAAGAATATGAATCAATAGAGCATTCAGAACATTAAAAAATGTCAGACCTTTTCTTGGTATTCTTTACTGTCTAAGTTATTTTAATTCAGTCCATGCCTTCTTATTTTTCTACTCTTTTTTTGCTCCTCTGTTCCGTGTTGTCAAAGGTTTCTTTCATCTCTCCATTTCTGTTGGCTGTGCTTCTAGGACAGTGGCCTTCTTGTGGCCATCCAGACAATTGTACCAATTTAAGCAGCTGCTCCTAAAAGTAAGCTGGTCCTGGAGGAATTTGTGCCATTTAGACATTTTGATTTTTAAACTCTGTTTTAGTGTTTCATACAATTGAAAATTTATACCTGCAGCAATTTATATACCAAGAACTTTTTGTTGTTGTTGCTTTTTGCTGTGTTTTCCTACAAGGTGCTGACTTCTGCTCCTTTCCCCCTCCCCATGTGCCCAGCAGCAGGTGCAACTGGTGCTGGCAGAGCTGTCTGTCAGCAAGAATAAACTGACCTGTGACAAAGTACAGTACCTCCCAGCATCCTATTTTGTACCTCAAAGGGGAAACTTGGCTTTTATTAATCTAAGATAAGGTTCTTTAAACTGAGCTCTTTGGTACATCATCTGGAGGGAAGTGCTTATTTCTTTTCTCTATTGATTTGTGCAGTGACAAACACACAGTAAGAGAGTTCTGTGTCAAAATCATTTTCAGTCCTGCTCATACTGCCTTTGAGAGTCAAGATGCATCTCTGGGATTTGGGATAATTAATTTGCTTAATGAAATGTGTGAAAATAGCAGAATGGCTAAGAGCCACCAGGGGGCATTAAAACAAAATGGATGGGTAAAATTTGATTGAAAGGCAGGAAACATATGAAGCTTTATTTTTAAAATTACTAATTAATAAGGAGGGAGGCACACTGTGGTGGTAATGAAAAATAAGCAGAAAGCAAAGCTTTACTTCATGGTGACCTATGTCATAGAATTTGGGACAGTGGTGGAAAGATTTCCACCTTTCTTCAAACAGCACAGAATGTGCAGTGATTATAGCAGAGCAAGAAAGCTGCATTTATGCAACGCTCCTGATGGTGGTGACAGTAGGATGTGACCAAGACATTGCACTTATATTAAAACTAAATGAATTGTTATCTTGGAATTATTTCTATTGAAGGGTAAATTAGAAGTGATTCCTGCTTCTCCTTCTATGAGACTCACAGAAAAGAAAACAGTTGCTCTGGGTACAGACATTGGCACTTCCTCTCTGTGTTCCACTTCAAATAATGCTGTTTTGTTTCTGCACTAAAAGCAAGCTGAGCTATTTTGTCACATCTCTTTTCATTAACACTGAAATGCAAAAGCTGGATAACAAGATATTAATCGATCATATGCACCAAGAAACCCTTTCAATCTCAGCTATAATCCTCTGGTGAAGGATGAGGTGCACAAGTGCTCTTTTCAACTAAGTGAAACTAAGAGGCATTTATCATACCTTAAAAAAGTTTTCATTTTTTTCTATAAATAACTTCAATTTGTAGAAAGAGCTTTTGTCCTCCACAGCCTATTGTTTCTACCAGGCTCCAAATATCTCTCTTATCCAACCAAACAGAAGTATTGTGGCCAAGTAAATTGCCCCCCATGCTGCTGTTATGTCACTGTATGTGACGTCATGCAAAACCACCCGCCACACCCCCTGCCCCCAGAATCATTTGTCCTTGCATCACCTTGTCTTTGCACTATCACAATATGTAAGTTAGTGTAGCTTGCATGGATTACTGTAGTAATTTGGTGGGAAAATCTAATGGATTAAATGTTTATAAAGTATGAACCAGCATAAAGTAAAAAAAAAGTAATGAAGGTGCCCCAGCCTCAGGTCTTACATGCTGCTTTACCAGTCCAAGTATTGTTCTGTGATTAGCAAGAGATCCCAATAGCAAAGGAGTATTTCTATAGCACTTGGCAGGTAGTCTGCCTTCATTTTCTCAGGAGTTTGTAGCACTCAGCATCTGTTTTCCTCTTTCCTATGCCTCTGTATTTTATGCTGTGTTGGAGACCCATGCCGATTTCACCACCCCTCTAAGAGAGGAACAACTTTTTTTCACAACATAGTAAGAGAGCATCACAGAGCTCCTACTCCGGTGTACAGGGGAAAGATGTGAAGGGTGTGTTGTTCCTGCCCCTCACACATGGAACGCAGCACACAATCACTGTTCTCTCTGCAGTTCGAATTACACCACCTTGCCCACATCACAACTGGCCTAGAAGCAGAAACTCACCAGTGGTTCACATCTAAGTTTGACAGCCTGCAGCTAAAAGTTCTGAAAAACATCAACCCAAGAAGAGAGCAGCTCCAAAAAGGAGGTAAAAAAAGCAAGCACATTCATTTCCAAGAGGGAAGCAAAGAAAAATTACCTGAGAGGTATTTTGCAGGCTTTTATGAGTCAAGATTTCAGTTTTCTATGCTTTCTTTTTTAGGTCCTTACACTCAGGGGTAGAGAGCAGACCTCCTCTTTAGTTTTAGCTTGTTCCCTCCTCTTTTGCCAAAAGACATACTGAAGCAGCAAAGAATATTACAGGTACAGGAGAGCTTCAAGGGACTGTTCTGTACTTAGAAAAGGTGATTTGTACACACTTCATGCGTGGTTGATATCCATTAAGCTAACACTGATCTGAAAGCTAACAGCTAATCTATTTTCCTCTGCATTCAGCTCCATGTCAGTGGTTTATCTTCCCTTGTTCACACCCTCTTACAGACACCCTTCCAAAAGCCATGCTTACCTTCTTTGAGTAGGTTCCTCAGCCTTCTCCATAATTAGTTCTTGTACAGCCATGTAATTAACATTTAGAGATGTCAGTATTAAACTGCTAAAGCTTCATCTCTTCTTCAGTAACGACAAAGACTTCCCAAAGAGTCATCATCTTCATAAACTAGCACATCTCTTCTCAGGAGGAAAAGCCAGGAGCCCCCCCATGCCTCCCTGGACACACAGGGCAAAGAGCAGGCCTCCAGCTCACCCCTGGAGAGGCCCACGTGAGCTGTGCAGGAAATGAGCTCACCTGATGGTGATTCCCAGCCCTGGGAGAGCATCACCTGCTGCCAAGGAGACTCCCTGTAGCACCCAGGTGTGGAAGAATCTGGCACTTTACCTGATCTGACAGTTAGATAGGTGTGAATTGCTGAGGCCAGCTGCACATAAAAGGTGTTCACAGGGCATCTACAGGGAACCTTGGAACTCTTGTTTAAACCCTAACAGCTGATTTGAATCTACTCAGACCTCTCATTTTGTCTTTTTGATTCAGGTTCTTTGCATTATGAGGCTGATAGAATTACTACTTATAACAAAACGATTATTCTTTATTTGTAATCACTGTAAACCATATGCTACTGATAGGCTACATGTTTGCTTTTATCCCTTCTCTTTCACCAGCTTTAGACTAAGGCTTGGCAGGTGTCTATCAGAACTCAGACTTGTTTTTTGGTTTGCAAACTCTGGTTTGCAGAGGGTTCAGGTGAATTACTGAAGACACAGTCATGTGCCTGTGGCTGGATACTGACGTGACTGAGGCAGGGAGGAACTGGCAGGACTGGCTGCTTCTAATGGGAGATGATATCTGGGTCATGAGAGAACATAAGCCTTGGGCTATTTCAGGAGCATAGAAGGAATTCATGAGGTGTGCAATGTTACACTACACATCACCTTACCTTCATAAGAATTAGTGGAATTTGTTCAACTCGTCCTACTGTGGAACAACAGACTGGAGAAAGAGTAGCTAGAGCAGCAGACTTATGTCATGATATGCTGAAGATGATTACAGCATGCACAGTTTTCAAGATCCAAGATCAGCTCATCTTGATCATGGCCTACTCTTCCATGTGGTGTCAGTACAATCTGGCTTCAGGACAGGAGGTGTTGCACTCTGACCTGCCTCAGCAGAGCTGCTCACCACCTCCTCTGTGCCCCACAGCACTACTGCTTCTGTGGGACCTACACATGTTATTTGTGATACTTGTTTAGTATAGTAGGGAGAAAAGTCTTGCATGCCTCTGGAGCCTAGGGGTAGCCCAAGGACACTCTGGAACTGTCTCCTCCTGCTCCTCCAGAAATTTGGCCCTAAACTGTAATTTATATGGTAGGAGTGCCAACTAATGCAAGAGCCTCTCTCCCTTGAGGCAAATGGTTGTTCTGAGGTCAAAGGGGTGGCTCAGCACACCAGCAAAGCTAAACACACCTGAGCCTCATTAAATTGTGTTGCTTAAAATTAGGTGTGTGCCATATGGCTTTAGGTTTGTCCTATTCAGTAGGATAGATGTTAGCTGAGAATAAACACCATTAACCTCAGAATTTTTATTAACAAGTTCAGAGAAAGAATAAAAGTTACACTGATTTCAGTACAACAAAGATCAATCCCCTTCAAATACAAAAACTGCTAGGAATATGAACTCCTAGAAAATTCTGAATATTTTAAAGATCTTGAAATACTGAATTCTTCATCCTCTAGGATGGTTCCACATTATTGTAACTTAATGCTGCACATTAAAATACCATCACCAGTGAAGCCATCACCAGTGAAGATGGCTTCTTCAGCAACCTCTATGGTAATTAGCTGAAATACTGCACACTGTACATTCTCCCCCACCTGAAAGCCCTCAGCAAATCACACAGGGCCTCGGTTGTCACTGTTTGAGTCTACACAAGATTGAATCTATTTAGAGAGCAGTGCACCAAAAGCAGCCCCTTGTGAGCACGTCAGGGGTGTGCTCAGGATGGCCAGTTTCCCTCCACACGAGATACAGTGCAAATGGCAGAGACAGAAGTCCACAAAGCCACAACACCGCACCAGCCACGTCTCTGACCCTCTGCAGACAAAGCTGTACTTAAAACCAGCTTCCCCAGCACTGCATAATGCAAAGGTCAGCCCAAAGGGTATCAACTGCACCTGCACAAACCTCATCACACAACTGCATAAGTATACAACATCTTCTGAGCCATTCTGGTATTCCCACTGCTCTGGTAAATGAGTGACAAGTTAAAGGCAGTATCTCTTCTCAAGTCTGTTTGATCCGTTTCTATTCCCTGTAAAAATAACGATTAAAAAATGTTATCAATACACAAAAATAGTATAAAAAACTGAAACATGAGGAGCCATTACAGTGGAGTCAAATTACATATTCATGGCCAATAAAGGCCTTCACCTGTATGGAAACAGAACAAGTATTCCTTGTGCTCTCCCTCTTTAAGAAGCTTCTACATCATGTTGTTAATCACCAAAGTTATAAAATTTCGCACTCAAAACATTAGCTGTAAGTTAAATAACCAGCTTATAAACCAGCAAAGTACTACCTTAATTTGTCTTTGTATGCTGAGTATTTGTTTCTCCAGCCAGATCCCTGGGAGTTCAGAGCTGATTAACACTCATGGTTCTTACTTTACCAACGCTGCCCATTTTTTAAACATACTTGCAATGTTTCTACCTACCCATTCCACAGACCAGACTTGGAAATGTATGACATGTCAATCAGGATCCATTACAGATCAATTAGAATTAAACTATGGCTCAGATGCAATTAGGCATTCCTAATATTGGTCCATCTTGCTCCAGCAAGCTGTTTTGTAGCATGGGTGAGTATACAGAACTTTCAGTTATATTCATTGCATGTAATATATAGAAAGGTCAGCTACTTAACCAGGAAAAGTTGTTTAGCAATCCTTTTTGCTGCTGTTTCAGCCTTTGAGTAAATCCTTCAAAATTCATACATCTTTGAACTTAACACATACTTAAATACATTATCACGTGACAATCAAATGTGGGCTTCCAATGACAAGGAATTAAAATAGAAATTGAAGGAGGCACAACTACAGAATTCATGTACCTATTTTAACTATGACTAAGGAATTCTTCACATTTTCCTGACTTTATTCTCTATCCATAACTTACAAAGTTACAGTACCTCTAGTGTGAGGGGAGGAAGTTCAAGTGCCCTTTGGTAATAGTGGATTGCCAGGTGCAGCAATCCCAGCTGGTGCAGGCCACGGCCTAGGTTGTAGAAGGACTCCTGGCAGGGTCCGCGCAGGTCCAAGTAGCGGTGAAGGAAGGAGAATCCCTGTAAGAGAAATCGACCTCACAACTTTTTCCTCCCCTCCTGTGCATTTTAGTTTGTTACCATTTCGGAGTGTGATGATCCTGTTGTAAACAGAGGACCGTCTTTCCAGGGACCATGTTGGTAACCAGAGAAGGTACTTCCTCTGATACGAGGAATTAGTTCAGACACAAGCAGCTAATGATCATAATTTAGGACACCAGCAGGTCGCTGTGGTTGAATTACTAATTAACTACCATAGCAGCAAGAAATTATATAAAATCACTGAGTATAGTAAGCAGGAAATGAGGAGAGAGAGAGCAGGGAACTGTATTGCCAGGGGGTAACAAAAATAGGACATTGTTCAAGAATATTATAAAAGGAGAACAGGGCAGTCCCTGTAAAAAAGACAAGCTGGTTACAGAAAAAAAGTGGATAAAAATATTAAAATTAGGTCAAAGCTTGCAAGTTCAAAATATCTTGAAGTTGGACACTGTCATAACTGGTTTTGGTCAAGATCAGTGCAAGCTACAGTCTTCCAGCCATTTCAGAAGTCATAAGGGCTCAGGATCCTCACCATATTGTGCTAACTGAGCTCAGCAGCTACAGGAATTAAAAAGTATTTCAAATTAATGAAAATACTTGGTGTAAAGTAGAGGAAATTACTTTCAAGATTCTGTTTAAAACTACTAAGTCCAGTTTGTAACTGGATCTTGCAGATGAAAATGAAAATGTGAATAAGGAAGCTGAAAATTTGAAGGTAGCTAAACTGGAGCTCACAAGATCTTTGCAAAGAGAGTGTGTAGATCGGTACAAAGAGAGGCACCTAAAAGGGGAAAAGGAAGATGGGGGAAAAAAAACCTCTTTCCCAACCTGTAAAATTTGCTTCAAGAATGCAGTTTATGAGACGCATCTACAAAGGGCACATGGCATAGATTCCACTCTACAGCAATGCAGGCCAAATTTGAAAGCAAATTCAGATTACAACCACCAAGAAATTAGTCATATTTTCACAAACAGCTGGCAGCTGTTAACATGAAGGTGAGTAACAAGCTACCTTTACCCCTAAGGAGAGGAGATTCAGATGGTGTAACTATAGTTCAAAAGCACATTCATCTGTGCTTATGTTTTGCCACTTCCCTCTTTAGAAATGCCATCTTAAAGATGAAAAATTATTGAATCAGAGTGTGTTCCAGCCATAACCATCTGCAAGATACAAAGCCAGGAAACACTGTGGGTATCAAGAAAAACATTGCCTCACCTGTACTAGAAGAGCATGCCTTTTCAGCACATATTTCTGAGAGGCCATGTGGATGAAAGTCAGGCCAATACAAAGACTGTACAAAGGCTCATCTGGGTTTGCACGGAAGGCTTGCACATACTGACCTGAAAGCAAATAAATGAATCAAGATGTTGGTTGTGAAAAGCATTCTTTAAGAAGTTAAGGGCAAGAAAGAAAATACTTGAATCAGAAGTGTGAACTAAGAAAAGAAACAGTTTAATATACCTACATCAAAATACACAGGAAAAAACAGGGAAGAAAATTGTGTATTTTCAGCACCCACTGGATTCTGAAGGAAGAGCACAGATTGTGGTGTAAAAACGGAAGTAGAAAACAATCAGACACAGAGGGCAAACATGGCCCTTGCTGGGATTTAAATGTGACATTTGGAGGACTTGACTGAAAGCAGCAGGTTTACTTCAAAGGCCTGCTTAAAACATGCAACCAGCTGTATTTGCTGTTTGAATTGGTTCTGTCATTATTATCATCATTAGCCTCCAATTATCTTTGCAAGTTAGTTATATTTGCAATGTACGCTAAACTTGAAACGTGCCAGCTTAATTTTTATTAGCAAAACCCTTCAGCAATGCTCTGATTTGTGTACAGAATAATTAAAGCACCAGACTAGCATTGTGAACCTATAATTTTCTGATTCAAAAAAAAAAAAAATCTTTCTCTTTTTATAAACTTTCACTTGTTCTATTTGTTGATATTAGAACATGAAAGATATTACCAAGAGCATGCTTGAAACTGCCAGACACGAAGGCATTGTGCCCGTTGAGGACACACAGCACGTGATTGTCAGGATTTTTCAGCATCAGGCGGAGACAAAAGCGATGGTGACGGACATCCTGAGACTGCATAGTGACCTGATTGAAGATGTTCCACAGCTGGGGCTTATTGACATTTTCCATGACCATGATTCTACAGAGTGAGAAGTGTGCAAGAAATTAGTAAATGCTATGTAGTATATACTGTATCTTCGATAAAATCTCAGTAGTTCAGGGAAGATAACAAAGAACAGAAACTCAAAGAGAAGATCAGTGACTGAGGCAAAGATGAGAGTGAAACACAGAACCAATGGTTCTGGCCAAATCAACCAATCCATTGCATTGTGCATTTTTGGAATCTGAGGCTACTGGAAAGCTCCTTCATTTTCAGTAGCCTTTTCTCATTTAGCCAAGGCTGGAAAGCATCAGCCTGCCCACTTCAGCAGTATGATTACAGCCTCAGTGGAGGCAATCACAGCACAGACTGCTCTGCCTTCTCAGCAGCCCACCTGATATAGTTGTAAGCTTTTCTGAAGTTCTTGTCCAGAATTGCAGCAGACAGCCCAAAGTACTCCAGCTCCTTGCGCTTTTGTCTATCCTCGTAGAATGAGTAATATTCCAGTGAGGAATCCACAAGCAGCTCTGCCTCCTTGTACCGGGAGAGGTCACACAAGGCATAGATGGCCTTCAGGAGGAGGTTCCACCAGTCATCTTTTGTCAGAACGCTTGTGAGAACAGCAAAAATTGCTAAAAATATTGGAGCCAGAAAGTTGACAAAAATTAGGACAAGAAAGATACGTTTTTACAAAATAGATGTATATATCAAACTGGTATTTTCAAAGACATTGTAGTACTAACAGTTAATATGAGATATTTAGTTTTTCTCAGTTTAAGGGCAGTTTATAAAACACCAGCAAAAAAACACAAAGTGAGAACAAAGGGCAAGCAACACACCCAGTTCAGGCTGTAAACATACTACATGAATGTAATGAAGTTCCTCTCCCTAATTTATCAAGCAGTGCTTAACAGCCAGAACATGTAATCTGGCTCAACCAAGCCTGGGCCAGCTAAAAAAACATGACACCACTTTTACAATGTATTTGTATTATGTTCTAGATTTGATATTGTATGATATTTCTCCCAAGGAGAACGTTGGCCCACAGGATCTCTAGAGGCCCTTCTCAATCTGAATTATTCTGTAATCTTAATATTTTTCTCTGAATAGGGACTGTTCCCTTAAGATATATTATCTTCAGTTTTGCTGCCTTCTTTGCCCTAGAAATAAAGCAATGTTAACATGAACTGCATGGATTTAGCATGCAAAATAGGAGCATTTTTATAATTTTTCAGAACTATGGAGTTCACCTTGTTGCTTTGTTTTTAATAAACAATCTGTGATTTGTTACCTTTCGCATCGCAATTTGCTGTCTCTTGGTCATCATTGTCAGAAATTTTATCCCTCGACACCTTAATAAGATAGAGGTGTCTCTCTCCAGATTTGGAACTAGATATCAAACACACCTGAGCTCTGCTCATTGCTACCTAGAAACAAATTTAAGGGCAGCATTTCAGATTACAGTATAACATCCTGTTACAAAGGCAGCTTTGTGGCCAATCCACTTGTTCACGTTGCATCCCAAAACAGTCCATGACACCACCATACAGCAAGGTCATCAGAGAGAACATTCCCAACAGGAATATCACCTCTGCATTGTCTGGTGCTCCAGTGCAAACTGGGCTAAGCAAAAGAAAAATACAAACTCTCCAAGCTACTTAAAAAGACTCCTTCTGGGATTGGAACATCCCTGGGTATATTGAAATCAAGACTCTTTGCATAGAAGAAGAACAATGCCTTTCTCTACCAGTTTCAGAAGTTTGTGGATAGTCAGCTCTTCAACCAGTCAATACAATACAATAGCATTGTAATACAATAGTAATATAATAGTCAAGGTGCTGAGCAAGTGTATAAAATGGAGGTCTAAATATTCCCTTAAGTCACGCCCTATTTAAAAATAAACAAAAATCAATTAACACAAAACCGCCACCACTGTATTTACTGGCTAAACAAATTCTTATTTTGTCTTTTTATCGCAAGAAAATAATAAAGAAAGAATTTTTTAAAAAAAACTTGAAATAGAAGCCAGTATCAACTCCTCAAAAAAGCCCTGTGCTGAGTGTTAAAAAGGCAAGCTTTAGAATTCAGTGAGTTGTAAGGACACTGAGAACAGGGAGCTGAAGTCACTGTATCAGTCATTACACACACTAACAGTCCTCTGTTCTGAACACTACAGGCAGGAATGCCAGTATTGCAGGCTACCTGCAAGATGACTATCTAACAAAATTATGAATCCACTCACGTATAAAAGCCCACTAGCTTTCCTCCTGAGTTCATTTGTTGTTTGGGTCTTGACCCAGGTCACAGCTGTCCAATTTCTTACAGAGCAGCTGGAGAGACTGGCTTACCTTCAGCAGCATTGCCAGCATTGTGAGCAAGGTGTCGATGTAACCATACATTTTGCCTTGGGAATACAACAGCGTTGAGCGATGCAGGAGGAGCTTTAATTCCTGGACAACAGTGAACATTATTATTCAACCTCTTGCACAGAGGGAGTTTATAAAACAAACAATTTTGACTCGGTACAGTACTAAGAGGATTGTAAAAGCTTTCAGAAAGCTGCAAGAATCTGCAGCAGCAGATAAGCTCTCCCTAAACTGCTCTCAGGAGTTACTGTTCCAAATTCTCCAATTTCAGAGAAATCTAGCATGACTCTTACCTATGGTGAGGGTGCTTCTAGAGAGGGGATTCAGAACCTCTGCTTACAATCAACAGAAGCCAAACCATGTAGCTCACATGTAGCAGCTGCTGATCAACTTGATGTAGAATCACAACTGGCTCTCAGTGGCCAAAAGCTTGTGCACTGCACAGAAATTATCAGATGGGACTGGGGAAATGCTGAGAGAATGGTCAGGGAGAAAGTCAGGGGGACGTGTCCCTGACGCTCTAATGGATCAGTCACTGTGCTCTGCAAGCTCCCCATGGGGAGGTAAGTCCAAATCCCTGGTCCTATGCAGACATCTTGGACTACTAGCACAGTTTGGCAGAATAACACATCCTAAATGGAGGCACAGAACACTTTACCCACCTGCTGTGCAGCGTTAGCATCCTGAGCCAGAGTATCTGGGTCATACATTGGCTCCAGAGCCTCCAGAGCTTTCTCAGGCCGGCCCAGCTGCTGCTGAAGTGTTGAAAGTGAGATTCTTGCATCAAGATGCAATGGAGCAAGATCGACAACTTTGGCATAGCTCTCTGCAGCACGCTCCATGTGTCCCAAAGCCTTCAAACACTCTAGAAATACCATAAGCAACACAAGACACTTAAGTGGCAGAAAAAGAAGATTTCAAAGTTTGCAAATAAATTAACACACTTTCTTAGTAAAATCACCCCAAACATGTATTTTTGAGTGAAAATATTCCGATATATGCACTGATGCATCCACAGTTTCACTTCAAAGATCAGCAACTGACACAGGATGAAATGCAGAATACATGCTGCTTCACTTACATGAAGTACTTTTAGCTGATGTAAATTTCAGTGTACATGAAGAACAAAAAAAATGCTCAACAGAGCTGTCATGATAAACTTCATTCTGCAAATACCAATTCTCATTCAACCAGCCAATCTAAAACTCCCATGATTTTGGATAAAGGGGCCTGGAAATGCTCAGCATTGTACTATCATCTCGCAGTCCCCCACGTTCAGCAGCCCTGCCTCTTCTCACCTGCGTGCCGAAGCCACACAACAGCCAGGTTGTATCGTTCTGAGCAGACAAGGGAACTCAGGAGAGGCAGGGCTGAGTTGTATTCTCCAACATCCAGAAAAGCCTCTGCCACATCCAAATACAAGTCACCCACATCTTCTGGATTTTGTTCCACCAGAGTAGTCAAAAGAGGCTTTAAGAGAAACCACACAAACGCTTAAAGCACAAGTAAGCAATGAGAACATTTCTTTAAGGCATGCTTACTGGAAGCTTACATTTTTATCCTATGGTTTCTATTCTATTTGCATTCTGAAGTGTACTTCCTTTATTTAAATGTTAGTTTAGAAGTGAAACATAAAAGATCCAAAATTCAGAATTCCTGAAGAAGCCTCATTTTTCTATTCTAGTGGGTTAAAGTGTCCATCAGTGAGGAGTGTCCTTTATGAAAAAACAGTCTTCAGATTCAGTGTGGCTTTAAAACAAAGTGAAAACATGTTCCTTAGTTCTCTCAACAACCTCTGTCTATGAAAATAGGAACAATTACTTGCTTTTGTGATTACTTAGAACATTTCCCCCCTTGTGAGTTGGTTTCCACTTACACTGAGTGGCTCCAGGATGTTCAAGTGAATCAAGCACACCATCAGCTTGACCGTGATGTCTATGGGAACACCCTCAGGTATGCAGCAGCTGACCTTCTCCACAGCTGTGACAAGATAAAGAATTTCCTTCTGAACCCAGAGGGATTAAGAAGCACTTCTCAAGCACCACATCCTCTCCAGGCCATGCTCAGAAACTGAGAAAATATTCTTATCAGCTCTGGTAAGTGTTTGTCTGTCTTCTTTTCTTCCTTCTCTATCTTTTCCAAGAGTTGGAGCAATGTCTTCCTACTGTCTCTGAGACTAATAATTGATACCAAGTGCTGTCAGTCTGCATTGACTTCAACAGCAGGATTCCACAGCATGTGCTTAGATCCTTTGCCTGCTTAAGAGGTACTTGCTCAATAAAGCTTTCCTTTAACAATTTATGCATCTGTACCCTCTTCTTTTTTCTTTTCTTTTTTTTTTTTTTAAGGAAATGCCCTGTATTAAGGTTCTTGTTCTTGCTAAATTAAGTCCTGTGTAACAGGCACTGCCTGAAGACATTGTTAAACACAGTTAACTTCAGAACTTCACACAACAGGTAGGCTGAATTCAACCTGATCAGAATGCAAACATGAGGCACAGCAGCTACCCATGGCAATACCAGCAAATGAGAGGTCACACAATAAAATTCCATTATCATAGGTCCTTCACATGCAGTCATGACCTCCTTTAACTCCTGGTTAAGTTCTCATTCACTTCAAAACTTATACCAAACATTCAGAGTGATTGCTAAAACCTGAAAAACTGTGATTTCCAACCCAAGATTTCCCTCTTACCTGCTACATCCACATCCCTTTACTCCAAATCACAACATGCAGACTAATTCACCATTCTCTGAACACTGCGATACCCAGCACAAGGGTAACTATTCCCCCACTGATACATTTTTACAAAATGAAAACTGGCTGGCTGGGTTAGAAGGAAGTTTTGAGTAAGGGAAAGAAGAAAGGTACAGAAGAATCCTTTTCTGGATGCAGCTGTTTCTGTGCTGTTAGAAATCTCCAGCTGTTATATGATTTCAAGCTGGTTCCTTACCATATGATTACTTCATAGACTTGTCTGAATTTTTTTAAAAAAATTACTTACCTGGAGCACTGGATTCAGCAACTGGATGACTCTGATTGTCAGTCACTGCCTCCTGGCTTTCCTGAGTTTCTACTGCTGCACCTGTACCTTTTAAAAAAGATTATCAGATTAACCAGTAGGACCAGCTAAACCAACAGTTACTTGCCTCTGAATCCATAATTGATTGGCAGCTTATTCTGAAAAGTGGAGTGGGTTTCTCTTGTTTTGGAGGGTTTTTTTGTCTTGTATTGTTTTGTTTAAGGATAGCAGAGCAGGAAGCAGTTATAAAAGCTACAGAAGTTACAAAGCAACAGAGGGTGGAGAACCAAGCTCTTATTTTAGAGGCTTTCTCTCAACCAATGGCACACACAGGAGGTAACTTGGAAGCATTTTGTTCTAATGCCTAGAGTCATTATAGTTTTGTTTCTTATCAATTATCTGCTGAAAGTCTCCATCGGGACAGTTGTTCATAAATCAACTGTATTTTTTACCTGGTCAATGAGATCAGAAAGCCAACAGAAATACCTTATACCTGTATTGGGCTTGGGTCAGATTGCTGAAACAACCACTTTAATCACAAAACAGACTGTCTCCTTATGGAGTTGGTGTGCTGTGTTCATTCTACAGCCTAAATAAACATTTTCAGATGAAATGACTTTGATAAAGTAGTTTTCCCAAAGACAATCTACTTCATTAAACTAAAAGCTAGTATGCATAGATTTCAGCTAGATGGTTAATATCAGATGCAGGATGTATAAAGAACATTACTCTTAGGTCAAAGGTTGATATTCTTGAGCACAGTTGCCACTAAGCTTATCTTTTAATCTTTTTTTTTTAGAAGCTATTTAGCTGGTAGAAATAGCTGGTCTGATGTAAACACTCAGAGGAATGTTTAGAACTTTAAAAGGCTCCTCCAGCTGCCTGGAGAGCAGTCCTTGTCTTCAGTGAGTCAGCAGGGCTATGAGGACACCAGAGTAACTTCCTACAGCAGGCTGAGGTCACGCCATGTAACTCACTAAGAGCACTCACAGATTGCAATGGAGAAAAGCCTGTCAACAATGCAGCAAAATACACCCTGGAGTTGAAAAGGTAAAGGAAAGATGTCATATCACATGAACAGCAGGGTCACAGGAACCACTTGACAGCTACTTACCCTTTTTTTCCTCAGCTGCACTTTTTTCTGGTACTTTTTTTTCAAGTACAATTCCCGTAAAATCTGTAATAACCTAAAACAGAAAAGTAACTTGGATCATTTCAAAGATTTAATGCCTAAATGGGGCAACCACCCTATGTGACAGTTTTAGACATCACAGATGTTATCAGAGAAAAAGCTGCATTCACCTGTCCGAGTAGAACTATTGAAAAGAAACAGGGAAATGGCTCTGTGACTACAGTTCTACTGTATTAATAAATCCAGTAGCTAAATGCTGCGTACATAAAATTGACTGATTGATGTCGGAGGAGGGCAGAAGTACAAAAAAGGATCAGAGGATTGTTCGCAGGCTCATGATACTGTGCTCTGACAGAGAGAGAGCTAAACAAAATCTAAAGAAAGAAACAAAAAAACCTAAGTAATTTAACATCAACAAATAAGAATGTTCCCAAGAAGTCCCAACTTGCAGTGTCTTTTCAATTTGTCTTTGAAAGTATGACTGTAGCCAAACACCAACATCTTCCCTCTCAAAGCCAGACCAAATCAAGTTGGAAATATGCCTCAAAAGTGAGAGTTAAAAAATTTGGACCAGATAAGCAATATCCTCTAATTCCTGATGCCTTAGAGTTAAGATGTGTTGTCTTTCTGGAATGTATGCTTAGTGCTTAATGCATAAATTATTAGTTGTAACACAAGTCTGCCAGATAAATCACAAAAATCTGCATTTGGACCATCAGAGCATTCAGTGTCATGATCAACCTTCCACTCAGAGAAGTAATACCTCTGCTGGCATTACTCACAAAAGCAGCCTGAAGGTCTTCTCTGGCTACTAAAATCATGGTCACCATAGAGAAGGAGAGGAAGGATTTCAAACCTCCAACAATGTACCAATCTATCAACCCTCAATTTACTCAATCCAACCATTAATTTAAATGCTAATTACTACAGAACTCATAGCAAGCAGTCTGTTTCTGATGAGCTCTATCTTTACAGGAGCAAGACCCCCTTTCAGCACTGCAGGAACATAAATTATGAACATCAACCATCCATTCTGGCTGGCAAAGATGTGCTCAAAATGACACTGGAACACACAGAAGTGTCCGTACCGCCAGGGCTTTGTCGTACTGTTTGGAGGAGATGTACAGCTCGGCTGCAATGTTAACATCCTCCATGGACACAAGGCTCTGGTGCTTGGAAAAGGCCTCCTCCACAATCTCAATAGCTGAGGTCACATCATTGGCTTCGTAGTAACTCCTGGAAAATGCAGATACAAGATATCAGGTAACTCACATAACTGACAATGTATACTTTGAACCCAAGCAAAAGGATGCTTATATTTCTCTTTAGTTTTGTTTATTAACAAAGATCTTCATTAGCAAGTGGATGTTATAAAAGATAGTGAAAAAGGGAGTGTTTTTCCTTTCCTTACAATTAAAATTGTTGAAAACTTTTAAGTATTTCAAATAATTTACAATTTTTTCTTCAATTTGTTAGGACATTACTGCAGCTCTCACCACAGTCTCCCCCACTGGAGTCAGGCATCAATCATATCCCACATTAACCCGCTTTCAGAAACCTTCACTAATAATATTGTTATAATACACACCCTTGCATTTTTACAAACACTAAGATCAAAAGATGTTAAAATCAAAAAACCCTTGAAACAGGCCAGTAACAGCTTTCCACAAGTAGCTCACAAGGCAGTTAAAAACCACTGCGGGAGAGCTACACCCTTTAACCACAAGGCTGCTGCGGCACAGCAAAGCCCAGCGTGTGCAAAGCAAAGGCAGCTCACTTGGCCACGTCGCGGGCCAGCTGCATGAAGCGCTCGCCGTCGGAGGGCGCCAGGAGGATCAGGATGCGCCGGTAGCCTTCCATGGCCATCTTGTGCTCCCCCAGCTGCTCGTACAGGCTGGACCTCTCCCCCAGGAAGCGCACGTTGGTCGGGTCGTACTTTAGAGCTGCAGCGAGAACCAGCAGCAGAGCAGGAGTTTAGGAAAAGGCAACGGTGGATTTCACATTCATTTCCTTGATTTGTGTTAGTGGACGTGCACGAGGTTTTTGCAAGAACATCCTACATTATAGATTCATTCATCTGTTACCAGAGAACAGAATCTCAGCACCCTAAAACAAACTAAACTAAAACGGAGAACAAAATTATTACCATTAGCACCTAGCATTAATTTTAATTTATTAAAATGTTTGCTACACTACCTTTTGTGTAGCAGAAAACAGCCTGTTTAATGTTGTCCTGCTCCAGTGACATTTCTGCCAGTCTAACCCACTCCTCGGTATTGCTAGGATTTAAGTGAGCTGCAATCAGTCCAAACTGTAGGGACTTCTCCATGTCACCCTGGTCCTCATAGATCATGGCAAGAGTTGAAAATGGCTCGTGAGCAAGAGGAGCTGGAAAAGACACAACGAATGACTAAGATTTATTATTTAAAATCCACACTGTAAACAAATCACTTGCCTTTCTCAAAGAACGGGTGTCAGAATTATACGAAACATCCACACGTGCTGTTTAAATTCAGGAAAACCTTGCACACAAGTTTCTGATTCCTTTCTGTAAATTATTAAACAGCCTGACTGAATCTAACAACAACCATTTAGAGCATTATTCTACACTGCAAGTCATGCAGACACTTATACCTTGCATCTACAAAAACAGTAAAAGCAAACTGTGTCAAGCTAAGCCAAGCCAGGCCTCTGCAGAATTGGGGTGCTAGTTTCTTTTTATGAGCCAAAAAACAAAGCAAGTGCACCACATGAATTCTCAACTGTACTCCTTATACCCTGACTTTGTACTGTTTATTTTCATCTTCAGTGAAGCCACACTGAATCCTCCTCCTGCACACAGAATTTCACCCCATCCTTAAAGCCCAAAGGTTTGCCCATTGTCCCGTACCTTGTCGAATGATCTCCATGCACATCAGAATGGCCTCCTCACGCTCTCCTCGAGCAAATCTGATGTTGGCCTCTCCCATCAGGCCCCTCAAGGCACGGGGAAGTTTGCTGCGAGGTCTTTTCTCCTAAATGGAAGAGAGATGCTGTTTCTGCCCAAGGCTGAGCTGTGCCCAAATTCAGGAGACACCCTGTTGTGCTTAACACCACCTAATACCAAGTTATTTAAGAATTAGCAATGTTAAATGGCTGACCAAAAGACTTGTTAATATTCATGGTTTTCTGACAGTGGGAAAACTGATTTCATGATTTCTGAAAGCTTTCAAACAGTAAACTCCAGTGCTTTTATAATAAACAAAGACAGCACAACAAACACCAGCATAAGCAGGATTATCCTACATGGAACAATTTTCAGGCAGATTTCTCAGTAAGCAGCTAAAAGTCACACCAGGTGGCATTTATGCACTATGGTCAGGGGACACATGGAAGTTATATGAAAGTTCAAATACTTGCTTTCATCATTTTTTTGGTCTCTCGATTAAGAACCATCTCCAAAACAAAAACATCTCCAGCTGTAGGCTGCTCAGTAGTTTCTTCTTCTTCTTCCTCCTCCTCCTCTTCCTCCTCCTCCTCTTCATTTTCCCCAAGCATGGATGCAAAGACTCGATGAACAGATTTACTGACCCCATCTGCTGTTTCTCCTGGTTGAGAGAGAAGTAAATAGATTTATGATATAATGAAGAGGACATGCTGCTTCTCTGGACGAGTGCAGAGAAAACAGCAGCCCACTCGAAGCAGCTATTCTGTAAGAGTGCTGCCTGCAAAAATGCAGAAAAATTATGAACAGCCTCTTTGGTTTTAAAGCTCTGCATTATTCATCACCAATGCTTGGCATGGCCCAGCCTGTAACATCTTTTATCTGAAATGAAAGCAGGGAGCAACACACAGAATGAAGCCACAGTTTAATTGATGTTTTTCTCAATCCAGAAGAATATTAAGTAACTTTCAAGCACTGAGCTGGCTGGCTGCAATAAGCTTTTCAGCTGAAGAGGCTGTAAGTGAGCACAGAATTCTACTACACAACAATCCAGCAACCAATTTTCAGAAGTAATGGAAAACAACATCTTGTAACCATTCCACCTAGGAGGACAAGAACATTTTAACATGTGTAAATGCAAAACCCGGATTATTTGCATTTCTCTGGAAAAAGAACAGAATTCTTTAAAATAAGTAAGAAAATTATGCTAAGTAATCTGAATAAATATGTTTAAGCATGTATTTTTTTAAAAATTTCCCATTTTTTATATACAACTTCTCATTACAAAGTGAACCCAGGTTATAACTGACTACAGATGTATACACAAAACTCCAAATATGTAGGGTTCAAAGGTTTGAGCTGGGGGATTGGACATCTGAAGATTTGATTGAAAAATAACTACAGTATCAAGTTGGGACTGAAAAACAAATCTATCGTGTGTTGCCTATATAGGAGAAGAACTTGGGGACCACACATGGATTTATGGTTATTTTTTTCAACTTGGATAGGTTTGGTTATTTTTATTCTGACTTGGATATTGAGCATCTAAATACAAGACTTTTCCTTCCCTGCCCCAATCTGAAAAACCCCATAATTATTAATTTAATTTCCCTTTTATTTCAGTTCCTTCAGAGACCAGAAAGGGGAAAATGGAGCCAGATTTTTATGAAGTCAGTTATCAAAGAGCAAATGCTTCCAGTGCCTTTTTAAATAGGAATGATTCTGTTAAAAACACCTACCATCAGTTTCATCCTGACTTTGGGATTTCCCAGATACTTTTCTGGATGAAGATGGAGCCTCTACATCTTCCTCATTTTCCTCAGCAGACGCATTTTCACCACCCTACACACACCAAAAATACAAATTGTTACCTTTACAGTACTACAGTTACCACTTGGCTTTCCAGCCTTTACACTGCCAGTGAAACAGGTGGGATAAGCACTGCATTTTTAAGCGAATAAAACCCAGCATTACTTGCTTTCAAGTACTATATTTATATTCTTATATTTATATTGTCATCAGTGTGGGCTGACTCAGATGGTGACTGTTCACACCACTTCTGACTGAAGAGACCGGTCCATTGCTTATTTGGCATTACAGTCAGGTGGGACGGATGACATGGGTGACTGTATAGGAAGAAAAAAACAAAACAAAACAAAACAACTTCTGTGTGACAAATCCTTCCAGAAGCCTGTCAATACCAAAGAAGCACTCATTAATCCGGTAAGAATGCTGCCCTAAGAGAGACAATAGTTATCCTGCCATGACAGCTGAGTTCTGTTGAATTTGCTCTCTGAAGACCAAGAGCACAGAGCAGCGCTCCGTGCCCTGCCGGCTGCTGCCCTGAGGGTGGCGGCGCGGGCCGTGGGGCGGCCGAGCGGGGCACACTCACCTTCTCGCGGCTCTTGCGCTCCTCGCGGCGCTGCTCGAACTCCTCGAAGGAGATCTTCCCCTCCAGGTACTCGATCAGCTCCGGGCTGAAGCCCGACATGGCCCCGGCACTGCACGGCACGGCCCGGCCTGGAGCGGGGGAACGCTGTGAGGGAGGCACCGCGTCCGTCCCGCTCTGCCTCCCGCCGCAGCCCGCGCCCGCCCGCGCCAGTTCCGGGCGGCGCCCTGAGGGCCGGGCGGGAGCGAAGGGCGGCACCGAGGCGGGGCGGGGGCACGGCGGGGTCCACGGCCTCGGAAACGGCACCAGAGAGGGGCTCGGAGCTCCGGAGGGAGCCACGGTGCAGTTCTGACCGGGGCACGGTCACAGAGGGGCGTGCGGGGCTGCCGTGAGGCACAGCAGGCAGAGGGAAACCGAGAAAGGTGGGAGCGCAAAAGAGGATCTGGACGCAGGACACCTTGGGACACCTTGGGACACCTTGGGACACCTTGGGACATCCCCTGGTGATAAACTGAAAGGGAGCATTTATTGACCGGCTTTGAACAAGAACACTTGGCAGCAGTAAAATGCACGCTGTTGCACTCCTCGTTTATTCACACCTAAGCACAATTCTGCTCACAAACTGCAATAGCCAAACCCCAGACGTTTGTCAATAGACAGAATTAATGCTCATTACAGCAGGACGCCGGATTCCATGGACAGAAACGGTGACAGCGAAGAGGATTTGGAATTGTCAGGTAACAGTTAAAAAGTCAAACCAGTAAAATTTTGCTGTGAAGGTTTCCACTTGCTACGGAGTTCTGAAGTTAACACCTTTAAAAAGACAAAAAAAAAAAAGTGAGAGAAATACAGGAATAGCCATATGCAACCAAGGAATGATCCAAACCAAGGCATGGAAACACTGGCTGAACCTCTGTTCCCACAAAACAGTTCTGAACACTGGAAAGAACTACCGTGACCATCCTGGATTATGCAGGACAAAGAAATTCCACCAGTCGTTTTCTCACTGCTGCTGTTACTTATAGTAGAGCAGCCCTGCTGAATTCCCTTTTCATTTATTTTTCATGCACAAAACACACATTCTTGTGGTGCTTTTCCCCCCGACATAAAAACGCAGCAAAAAGAGAATTTAGTATTAAAATTTGAGTGCAGTCCTTATTCTGGTTCATGGTAATAAGAATAATGGAGCTTCAGTTTTGCTTACAAAGAGAGAAGCAGTTAAGCAGAGCTGGAAATCCTAAATTAAGTATTGATTACAACTTAAGCACTTTAAGATATCGAGTAAATCACCAAAATGCTTTGATTTAAATTTTATTGAAACTCTCAACTATTTGTATACCAGAAGAAAACAATATTTACTGTGAACTTAAAAGACAATGCTTTGTTAGTGAAATAACTTATGTCTAAATTAATTTTAATATACATGTATCACAAGAAACCATTGATCTCAATTTATAATCTTACTTTTTTCAATTCCTTACATACAACTTGCATCCCTTATTATCTGTACATTTTCAGAATTCTCCTCTATGTGAAGGAGGAGAGGGGGGAAAGAGAGAACAAAATATCATGGTCTACACAAGCACCATCTGTTATTTTATCTAAGTAGTAATTACCTCGTAAATCTCTGCCTCAAGAATTTTAAAACCCACTTCAGGTAAGGGTTAAGGTACTACACTTTTAATTCCTTCCGATTATACTTCAGTCAGAATCTTTCTTGGTTACATGTAACAACACTAGAGGACAAGGCATCCTCTTTTTACCTTCAGCAGCAGAATCCTTCAGCCTTTGAAATAGTTCTGAAAAGATTTTCTCCTTTCTTCATAATCTGCAAATGCAGAAGCAATAGGATCTGAGTAGAACATGACAGGCCTTGGTCCTTCACTGTTCACAGGGAAAGCAGCTGGGAACTTTCTGAGATCGAGACCCCTGCCTGAGAAGTAAGCCTGGAGCATTCTGAAAAACTGAACATATTGAGGGTGTGAAAACAAATAGAGCACGACCGATGGAGATTAATTATTTCTACTGACACAAATTAGATGCAATATTTGTTCCTCTGTGGGATGAAATGCTCTACTCTGATCATAACCTGATACAGTGTAGACAACCTAATTCAGACTCCATCCACGGCTTGTACGCCTTATGTGAAGTCAGCAGACCAGCAACTGTTCCCTGCTCATTGATGGTCCCCAGTGAATGAGAGGGGCTGTGATATAACTGCACCCTTGTAAAACAGGCACAGCCACACCCCTGCTGAGAGCAAACAGTGCTGTCAACATTTGGGCAGGAGTCAGCAACAATGGGCAATTGATTTCAACTGGCCCCTTACAGTCACTTCAAAGGAGAAATTAAAGCTTCTTAAAACATGAGGAAAAATTAGGGGAAACAAATTCTTTCCCTTCGCAAATGCTTTTTAAGATTGTGCAAATGTTCTCCGGTATTTTCATAGCTCTCAGATGCAAACTTATTTGTACTCCCATGAGATGAAACACCAGGCAATCAGAGCACATGTTTGAAAGAAACACAGTAATCATTCCTCTTCTGTTTCACAGAACAAGTGGCTGTATAATCAAAATAATTTTTTAAAAAAGAAAGCTGCTGGATGGAGATGTAAGGGAAGTTTTATGCAGTACTGTGTTCTGAGAATGTCTCTTCAGTTAAGGGGTACGCCTTGACTGAGAAATGGTTATTGACTGTACAAAGTGCACAGTTCCTGACACTGCATCTAATGGGCCCCTCTTGCCTTTAAATGTACATGATAAGGAGTCTCTTCATGGAAAACAAAAAAAAAAACACACAGAACTGCAGCTCTGTTTCTTGTAACATTTCCTTACCAGGTCTCTGTTTCTGGGGTTATCAAGAGGCTTCCATTTCTCTTCTGGTTGGAAAGGAGCAGCCTTTGCCAATCCTCTCACAGCCAATACTACATACAGACCCAGGAGCAGCACCTTCCTCATGCTGGAGATGAACACACTATCTGTAAGAAGGACAGACAGACATACTCCTTCAACCCTACACAGCTGTCACTGGGAGCACACAAATCACGTGAATCCAAGGAAAGTCTGCCCACTGCACATTACATCCATGTGCTATCAACTCTTTGTTTTCATAGTACTAAGGTACTCGGAAGAACAAATTACTCTAAACAAGTGTTTCCCATACCAAAGCTATTTCTAGACACTGCACTCTCTTCTGAGGGACCAGTAGAACACCCAACACAAAATATTACACTTGTAAGAATATATTTATTACATACAGCCATTTTCAGTGGCTAATACAGCACCAGAACTCATCCAAGGAGAATGCAAAAACACGGCTCAAGATCCAGAGGGCTCGGTTTCTAAAACTGCATTAAATTTTACTACATACAATAATAAGTGCAATGGTATTTAATACAGCCTGGTCTAACATACTAGAGATCCATTTCACAACTTGACTCAGGGGGAGAAAAGGAATTCTCCCTCTCACATTCTTTAAAATAAGAGCTTACCAGGGAATTTGGCTTTGGCTTGCCCCTTCTTGGATGGTCTCCTCGTAATCTGTGAACAACCTGATCTCTGCACTTATATTTCTAGTAGACTGTAGGTGGGTGTCAATGACGTTAGCAGGAGTTCAAAAATACAGCAATGATTCCATTTTCATCCATGACATAAAGACCCTTGAGAATTTCATCCTTGATAACTCTTCAGACCTTTTGCTATTGAACAGTGCAGTACAAATTCCTCCCGAGTCGTATTGCAGAAAATTGGTAGTAGGTATATAGAAAGTTTAAAATAATTCCCAGGAGAAATAGCACAGCTTTATCAAAATATTATTTTTAGTTAAAAGTAATTAGCCCTATCTCTAGAATGGTGACTAATGGTTTTCAAGCAAATGAGATATGGATCACTTTCTTGATGCTGGAAAAAGAGGGAAAAGTAAGGTGCGCTTCAATATCCAAAATCATGACCTTTTAATGGAAGCATTGCTTTCCTACCCTGATTTTATCAGCAGTTAATATCCTCCTGTCACACTAGAAACTAAGACAAAGGCTGCAAGGAGGACCCTGCTAATTTACCTTGGCCTTAGTGCATAGCATTCTTGATACCAAAGCTGCTCATATTTTTTATTATTTCACTGCACTCTTCACTATATAGATGATACATGATTTAGTAGCACATAAAATATATCCCTAAATAGACATGTTAAAATTAAAAATATTTGACCATCACCTTATTCCAGAATATAGATGTTTGTGTTTGACTAGAAGCTTTATATTTTTCTTCGGTTTAAATTTTGAAAGCAAAATAAAAATCTACCACCACCCTTCCAGGAAGGTGACATTTTGGACATCCAAACATCATTAGCAACACAGTAAACAAAATCCTAGCAGTGTTATTTTCATGACCACAGTAGTATATAAAAATTCATGACAATTTATCCAGCTTTATTTTTCTGCGTATTTGGATTTTTTAAAAAATCATACACGCAAAAAAGAGAATCCGTCAAACCCCATCAATTATGATTCATAACACTCAACTTCCAGACAGTGGACTCATCAAGAACAGAGCAGTAGCACCAGAATAACTTGAAAAAGGCAGGTCCCAGCATAAGGGAACTGTCTTTGTTGATCTTCCAGGTAGATATTTATTTCAGCTACAAGTAGAAATACGGTCCCACAGAGAAAATGACAGAAAGGGGAAAAGGCCAGATTTACAGTGTGGGATTAGATTTTACTTCCTTCTTTAGCTTTGGAAAGAGGAGGGGGAAAAAAGAAAGCCAGAAGAGCTGGCAGTTTTCTTCTTTTCTTCTCCCTCAATTAATTTACTCCTTTGATTTCTTTACAAAGAACCAGGGATATGCAGTATATTCAGCTAGTAAAACCTACCAAAGTCATCTGCAAGTATGAAACAAGCTTTATTACTGGAGGAACTCAGGCAGTTTGGGTGACTGATAAAGTATGCAGATATGCAAGAGATCCAATTAGCATACATTTTCTGTGAGCTGTCTTTAAAAAAAAAAAATATCCTTACACACTTGTATTGTTGCTTCCTGAGCTAAAGCTTTGAGAAACTGTTGGAGCTGAAAAGTCTGTTTAGACCTAGTGCTCATTTTAATGTGTGGGTTGGTCTTAGTAATCCCAATTTTCCTTCAGAGAAAGTCAAATATCAGCAGAACACATTCATATTAAAATACTATTAGTATCCTTACACTGAGTGAATTAAATTGCGTCCTTGTTTTTGAGGACAGTAGCTAAGTTTAACAAATGCTGTCAAGCCAGATGTCAGGGTGCTGCCTTTTTAATGCACCCAAATTTAAGCATCAGGTTTTCTTGATTAACATCTTCAACAAATCAATTATTTTCCAAGTGTCTATACTAATTATATAACCTTTCTGGCACAGTAAGTAATGTTCATGCATGTTTGAATGAAACTGCCCTAAGGATGAAAATGCTCATACCATTGCTTGCTCAGTTCCATGCAATTCACCTCTAAAAGGTAAAAACTTAGAATATACTAGTTTAGCTGAGAACAATTTTTATACATCTGATGCTCTAGATAAACTGTATTATTCAACAAACACTTTGAATCTTATTGCATTTCCCATTCATGAAGCCTAAGGTGTTGGAGTTAAGATATTGTACCAAGCTTCATCCTGTACTATCTTTATTGCATTCCACTGAAAGGAGTGAAAAAGCACCTGTTAAAGCACTGCTCCAACCACAAGGCTTTTGTTTACTACTTTTATTTTCTGCTTAGAATCCCAAGAATTACAAGTCAGAAGGAAAAGCACCAAACTGTTCCACATGAGTACCTGAGCCAAGACTAAAGGCAAACGTTGCTCACAAGACTCATCAGCAGTAAAGGGAATACAACACACAGCAGCACTAGGAAGTGGCACTTTTTGTGAATTACAACCACTTGTACCAATGCAAGCACGATGGAATACCATATAAAAATACACAGAAGTGTTTCTTCAGCAGGGGATTTGCTATACAATCTACTTCAAGTCATGCACGCTTAGTAAAAAAAAAAAAAAAGCCAAACACAAATAAAAAAATTTAGAATACACACTGCAGGCAGGGAAAGCACCAAACAAAACAGGAACATCCCAGAGTAGCTCCCAATCAAGCTGCCCTCAACTACAACAAAAAAGGATCTAAATACAATTTTTAAAGACTGAGATTTCATCTTGCAGCAATTACGACATTATCTGAAAATACATCTTCTCCAAGGTTTTCTCAGCGTCTCACAAGACAAGGACTTTGCCAAAGTTTATGATACATGGCATGATCTGTAAGAACTTAGCTAGAAACATTTTTACAAACACAATAATTTGCTACAGCATTAATCAAACATTAAGATAAAACCCTGCCAACATCTCTAAAAACCTGTAAATATTAAGAGTGAGTTCTGTGTACACCATCAGATTTATGGTAGCTACATAAGAACTGAAAACAGAGGAAGAGTAAAAACTTCTAAGACAGATTGCTCGAGAAGTGGTAAGATTTTTCCCAAAATTACATGTTTTCTTCAAAGTTTTAAGTCCTTTTACAACCAACAAATCCTTCCCTCCCCACTAATCACCCAAACCAAGTATTTTGGCCAACATTATTCTGTCTTTGTGCTTGAAAAAAAAAAAAATCTAAAAACTCAGTGCGGAATCCCAATTTTTCTCAAGTTATCATCATACACAAAGGCCTTAAAGGTAATTTTACCTTCTCAGTGGTTTCAATACCAGAATATTCCACTGGCTAGAAAATCCCCAATGGCTGGGGTTGCTGAAACATCATCACATAATAAAAAGTGAGGTGACTGGAATGAGCTTTACAAGTCCTAAGCCAGCACACGGAAGGAAGCAGCAGGGAAGACACAGAGACTGTTGTGTTGTGCCACAGCAGCAGCACTGTGGCACCCAGAGTGAGGTTGGTGCTCAGTGGAAGGAAGGGTTGGGGTTTTTTTTTCTGTTTATTTTCTTTGCTGTTTATTGCTTCAAGCCAGCTCTGTGAGCAGCTGATGTGCAGTCATTTGTGTGCATGTCTAAACAGCCACAGTACAATAAACTCTGGGATGGCATCACTTTCCAAGGTTCAGTGCCATGGGATGATAATGTGGGAGGGGGGGGAAGTCAGAATTTGGGGGATTTTGTTCCAAACACACAAAGAATCCTCTAGAGACAAATAAGGTAAGCCAGCAGTGGCTTTCCCTGAACTCTGTATTAAAAAAATATACGTAAGAAATCCTTTTACTACATTAAAACAAGATTTTAAGCTCTTAAGTATTTCTAGTTTTCTTTAATGAAAAAAAAAAAAAAAGCTGTTTGTTTGTTTGTTTGTTTTCCCTCCAAAGAAGAGAATCTACATGTGATTTTTTCAGGGATTTACCTATGAATATTTTCCCTAAAAGGTAAAATTTAGTATTCAAAGCTTCTGGAGCCTGAACACAAACAATCAACCTTGCTCCTGTCTAGTTTTCTTCTCACACTGGTGAAGATTTTGCTATTCAGTGACTTAAATACAGTATTTTGCTGAAACTACAATTAAGAGGGTTTGTTTTATTTTTGAGGACTAAAGATCAAAATGTTTAAAAATAATTTGACACACAGACTTCAAAGCTGAGACAGCTATCTGTGACTAGTTTTCCTTCCTCATTTTTCTTTTGGTCACAACAGAAAGACTTGAAAAATTCAGGTCAGCTAAAGCTTTCTGACTTTGGTTGGTGGGATTTCAAACAAAAAGTGCTTGTCACAAATCTTCATTTTTTAAAGTGTAAAATGGGGTCAAAAAATTTTTAAAGCGTTTTCCCCAAATCAAGTTTCAGTATGATCCACACAAATATTTTTGGTCAACTTCAAAAATCAAATATAAGGCTATGGAAGTCCACAGGCTACAGTTAAGAGTGTATTCATCTGTTTAAGGCACAGTGTATATATATAATTTTTTTTTTTTCTCTAGAAAGCTACAAGTTTAAAGTCACAGTGAGGAATTTCACATTTCAGTTTTGGTCTGGCACTCTAATTTATATGTGTCCTGTCTACTACCTGTAGACTTCTGTAAAGTATTCCAACTGTCAGGTGCTGCAGTCTCAAATCCTGTTTCCGAACTCAGAGTGAAGTAGGTGGAAAATACTGAAGCCTGAATTGATCCCAAAATAGTGCACTTAGCCTTTTGTACAAATAAACATCAACACAATTGCACGTTTGATACTCAGATATACCCTGAAATTATTTAAGTTGGAAGGGGAAAATAGTCTTGGCTGGTGTTTCAACAAACAGGATGAGTCTACAGGACACAGCTGCTGCACTTCCTCCAGGTCCCACTGTTTGGTTATGACAGCATGAGTAGCAAAATCTGTCTACATTTAAGAATGCACAAAGAAACCTTAAATCTTAAGAAAATTAAAGTCAAAATATCACAGCTCACGTTTTCACCCTACAAGGCAATAAGCACATATTAGAGGCAGTTACATGCTTAGACACCTGAAAAATTGAGGGCTGGGCAGATTTGCTTAAGTAAGAACTATGGAATTTTCTCTCTAAATGCTTAAAATTCATTTTCAAAAGCAGCAGTGTCTATTAATAAGACAAAGTGCATACTTTTTACTTGAGTTTGAGGATAGATGAGCTGATTACAAGCTTTGAACATATTCTTCCACAAATAAAAATATACATCAGAAAGTATAGTCTTTGCCAAAGGTTTTCAAATTTTTTAAGTCTTTTAGGATTCTAATATTCTAGTTTAAAGTTCTGGCGCTAAAAAAAAGGTATAAATTGTACTTTAAAATAAGAAATGGATTAGTTTTGTATTGCTCTTCATTGTCACACATTTCCTAGAGGCTATACAACAGCAGTATGTAGCTTTGGTGACAAAAGTATGTCTCCCCTAAAGGAACAGTGGTGAAAATTTTGTATTTTTACAGTACAGTGCTAAATGCTTACAAAAGCTAGCCTGATCATCTCCCAGAAAGAGAGATGCAAAAAGTCAAAGCTATAAATTAAGTGAGAAACGTTCGCCATTGAAACATTAAATGGAAAATAAGCATTAAGACTTCAGCCTACTTTACCACTAACAATTCTCTAGTAGCTTAACGACTTAGAACAGCAGCACAATTCTGTGCAGACTCTACAAGAACTTCCAAAACCATTTTCATAGCTCAGAGTATTACAGGTCAGTAAATGGCTGGTTTTGTCTCAGTATAAATACAACAAAAGTCTAAACACGTTCAACCCTGCATTGAAATAAACTTAATTCAAATGAAAGTTTCTCAAATGTTTATTAATGGCTACATAATGGACTTTATTCTGTGCTGTCAGATGTATCAGATTTCAGAAAAACACCGAGTTCACCACTTGTTACTGGCAAACACATGGAAAATGAGACATGTGCAATGCTTTTGAGGTTAAATGTTGATACGTTTATTTTAAATCACTGACTTTAAAGTTAGCCCAATTAGGTTATAGATGAAAAATTCGTTTAGACATACCAGCAGTCTCTATGCCTTCTACAGTGTATTGCTACTGCACTGCTTGGGGTTTTGTCATTATTCATCTATTTGTTTTGAAATGTAGCAAATTAATATTAAGGAATGATTTGCTACATGAATTAGCTCACTCAAAACCAAAATCAGGGCAGAACTCAAAATGTCAGAAATAATATTAGCTTAAATTCCAGTTACTGCAGGTTTCCTTGAAATAAAACATCCAAAGAAACCTCCCACCAAAACCCCCCACACCAATCAATCCTCTTTCAACATGATGCTGAAACGTGACCAACTGCAACCAACTTTGAAACCACAATGGAAAAGATTAGCTTTGGACAAGATTAATTGACACAGTTCCAAGGTCCATTTGGTAATTCCAGTGAAGGTGTGAGGTTTTCCTTATCAGACACACAGACTTTCTATGAAGTGTTAGCTACAGGTGTCGTTGCAGCAGAATGAGACTGTGAGGAACACGTTGGATGACATCAAGCAGAAAATATTACAGATTTCAGGAGTAATTTCAGGGTATGCAGCTATCATTAAAGGCTTCTCATTAAATCTCTCCCTGTCAAAGAAAGATTCTGCTGTACCAAAAGTTAGTGGCATTCAGTATTTTAAGTTCTTACCCTGTTTCCTCATTCTGTTTCTCATAGCTTATAAAAAATTTATTAGAGCCACATAAATAGTTCTTATTTGAATGCATCCTGAGGTCTGAACCCTTACAATTTGTGCCTTGATCTCCTCCCACATAGTCTAGATAATCTAAAATTTGACAGATAAAGTCGAATTTTAATATAATTAAAGGTAGTAAGAGACATTATAATGTATTTGCCAAAAGCTGTTTTATAAATGCAGCCCACCCATAATAAAGGATATTTCAGTAATATTTACATCTCCTTAAATATGCAATTAACAGTATATATATATTGGGTTATCCTATGTTTTTGCTGAAATGATAACTGTGAACAGTGGCAGAACTACAGATTCACCTAACAGAAGCTTCTTGTCCAAAAGTAACAACAAACATTCTATTTTACCTGAAAAACAATCTCAGACTGTTACAAAGTCTAGTCCTTTTCAGAATGACAGGTAGGATAATTCATCCTCTTTTAGAATGGGATGAATTCTAAGACTTGTTCTAATCCTATTACCATCCATTGAGTATATGGTAAATCTAATTGGGATTACACTCCTAATCTGCCAAACAGCTGAAGTTGTCCAGCCCAGGATCACTGCACAATCCAGATGCACATCCCTGACAACAGTTTAAATCTAGGAAATGGCACACAATGCACTTAAATTCAAAACAGGAGTAAGACTTTCCCCAGTAAAGTTAAACCATGTCTGAGAAAATGGAGTGTTGAGGGAGAAAAACTCTTGTCATCTGGGATCTCAGACTCAGGATTACACCTATTCCTACCTCCAACTTGAAAATCAGGGAGAAACATACACAGGATACTGGAACCCACTTTATGAAGAGTGCTAACAACCATCAATAGGACTCCAGCTAAAAAAAAATTTAATTGAAAAACAGAAATTGGTTTTATCCTATGCTGCTGTAATTCAGTAGGTTTCACTTTATGGCATATTTTAAAAGCTATCAAAGATACTAAATATTGAGTCTGTTTTATTTCCATCACTTCCAACAAATGGATTCATGCACAAAGAACCTGTTGAGGTGGCAAAACAAAATCAGAAGTAAAATAGAGTAGTAAGCCAAATGGACCATGAAAGTCAAGGAAAACTATCTTTCACAGAAATCAGACTCTGCACATCTCACAGCCCTTTGCCAGCCCTAATGCAGTTCTGCCACCATCTTTCATCCACAGCAAGTACAACTCAATTCTTCTATGTCTGAACAGCAATTTCAAGTTAAACCAACTGGTGCATTTAGCTACAAGTATATTAAGTCACACAAATTATCTTATCTACATACACTGTAGCATACATTTGATTAGAAAATATCAAGATATAATCTATTCAAATAACTCTGCTGATCTACAAACACTATATATAATCTAACCTTCTTTTTTAAAAAGGTTAAGACTAGAATACCAGCACATAGATTACTGATAACAGTGACAGGGCTTGGCTAACTACAATACCCTTACTCAGTCACAGCACTTTTAATGACTTGAACTTACAATTAACTTGAACTGCTGACTTAGATATAAGCGAACAAAACACACATGGCTTTTTCCACATTTGTCCTTCATTTTGGAAAGTCACTGTGTGAACTGAGTCTTTCCAGCCAGCTCAAAGGAATTGACCCTAACAACATGTTAGAAATAACTGAGGCACTTTAGGCAAGATTATTAAGATATGATGGAGTTAATGGGTCAGGCTGGCTGTACTATTGTATCAAGAGTATGAGCAGCAGATTTCCTCTTGGTATTCCTCTAAGACGATGGAGCTGGTCTGGTATTTCCAGATGAAGGTAACAATTATCTCAGACACAGCAGAGACAGCTAACACAGAAGCAGTAGTAAGCTCATCTCTACACACAATCAATACATCATTTAAACCTAAGGACTGCAGAGATTTCTTCTGTTGGCAAAACAGAAGAAACAAACATGCCCAGGGGAGAGAACTCCTTACACATAGCTATTGTAGGCTTTATTATAAATGGCAGTCACTGTAGCATCTAGGCACTAAGATAAAATTTATACAGAGCTAATATTTATGGTCAGTATTTCCCACTATCACTGAGTTTGCCCACATGCAGAAGTTAGCACTGTATGGCAGGACAGGAGTTTGCAGGGTTGTAACTATTCCATATTCATTTTATGTATTGGCATTTATTTGGAGATGGTTGATTCTCTGTTTACAACAGGAAAAAAGCCTGCCTTGTCTACTTCAAGAGTGCAGCAACAGCACTGTTAACTCACACCATATCTCAACGTTTGCTAGCTCCTACATATGGACAAAGTCCAAGGATTAATTTCAGAATTTTAGAGAAAACTGACAATGTTTTAAAACAACATTACAGCAAATTGTTTATGAATCTGCTGGTATCCTTCCTGAATAGAAAGCTACATAGAATACTGTTGTTTTCTCACTCTCACAAAAAGTAAAATGTGTAAGACTTGCAATAATCTCACAAATGTTCAACTCACACTGATTGAACAAATGATTTGATAGAAATAACAGTTCTATATAAGCAGTACATTCTAGTTTGTCTAGACACAAATGTGGCAGCTTTTGAATGTAACATAAAATAATTCAAAGTATACTTGGCTCTGTGGGTTTTGTGATAGTCACAGTGTGCTTGAAATGCATTGAGTTTTAACCAGCATACTTCAGACCTGCAAGAGATGCAAGTTCAGAACACAGACACTGCATGGCACAGTGAGTAAAAAAGGTCTGTTTTCACAAAGCAGTACAGTGAAACACCAAAGTGTCTACAAGGCAGAGTATTGAGATGTTGCACTGATATGAGTCATGTGCTTATACACAGTTAAATCACTCTATTTCCAGAGACATGAAATAAACACCAGGAAAAGTTTTCTAAGCAACATGAATAAAACCATGAATCTTTTGTGAAGTATTCACAGTTCTGTCCTTTTTCCCACATAATGTAAACTACTGATTATATTAATTTAGGCATTTCTGTGTTGCAATTTTTCCCATTTCCAGTGTTAAGTTTCTAGGGTGCATTGTCCTATATATGTCCTATACAGAATAAACATTACACAAAACAGCAGAGCACATGTAGAAGAAGAGAAAAGGTTACAAAGTGTGGGACTCTGTATAAATGCATTCGTCCAAAGGCCAGCATTGCAACAGACAAAGGGAGTGGAACTTTGGCTGCAATCTTCAAGAGTTTACTGTAAGAATACAAAGAAAAAAATTGTCATTTTGTAGCCAGATATGCAGAAAGTATGCAAATGCCTTACTTCACTTTCCTTTGCAAAATAATTTATATTTCAAGGCTTTGTTAATCTTTGAAATGGAACAACTAGGTCTAGTAGGCCATAAAAATTGATGCATATGCAAGAGAAATTATTCAAAAAGGGTAATGTCATTAAAAATATTACATTAATTCAGAAATTTGTTCTCTGTAACATAGGAAGACTTAATGGTTTATTAGATCACTTGAGATAACAGGTACTGGTCAAGAGGATAAATGACATTTGTTATTACTGATTGTCATTCATGAGGCATTGACTAATTTCATATCTCAACAAGAAATATTCTGTCAGCAAAACCAAGTCCTCAGAACTTCTTAAACCAGTAGAGAACACATTATATTTCTACTCCCATAAGGGGAGCTACAAGAACATAACTATAATCCTTTAGACTTCCCTTTTCCTTAAAGCTGTCTGACAATAATTGCTCAAGGCATTTGGATTCTGTGGCACTTGAAAGGATTCAATGAATCATGAGTTAAAAAGTCACATTTCAAGAAGTTGTTATGCAGCCAATTGCTCAGATAGCACATAATTTATTTCCAGGTGGCAAATACAGGGGATTTTTTCCTCTTATCTGAACTAGAGGTACTTTGCACACATTTTAGCTCATCTTTTAGACTTAACCATGTGAGTTCATGAATATAGAGGCTGAACAGCAGAAATTAAGTTTTACCACACAAACAGTAATTCACAAAGAAGCAGGAAAGCAAATCTAGAGATTGGGCTACAGTACCTTGATTTCACTTCAGAAGTACTTGAATTCATTAGAATTTCTAAAATGCATACGAGGATGATAGCTGTGGATCTGCAGGGATCAGGATCAAGTCTAACATTGTACCTGCAAAGAAATGGTTTAAAAAGCACATCACATCTAAACTAGGCTGCCAAATAATATCCATGTGCTGATGACAAAAAACATACATGAAATCCATATGGCATCCCAGCCTGATTTTAAATCCTTTCTGAAAAATTACTTTCTTCAACATATCACTGATTCATTTAACACCTATTTACAACACAATACAAACCAGAGAGGATAGAGAAAACAATAACAATTAACAGAAGTCTTTAAAACTGTAAGGTAACTAATAACGTAAAGAATCAAACATTTATAATTTTTATTATCTTCAAAGGTTCCTGGAACTTTCTTCCACCTTAGTGTCAATTTAAGAACTTACCTGAGATTTTTTAACCAATAAATTAAAGATGGCAAGTTGAGCAGCACAATCCACGTGAATAAATTAAGGATTGTAATGTGCATCTTAAGACTGTTCACAGCTTCAGCAAGTGCTTTATTGTTGGAAGGAGACTGTGTTGCTTCTGGAATGGTGTCCACTGAACTCTGGGCTTTGACTGTGTGTATACTGGAGTTCTGTGAAGTTTCTTTTGAGTGGCCTGAATCCTGGAAATGAAAGACAGAAGTCACAAAAACGTGCACAAGCTTGTAAGAACCCACACTGGGGAAAGAGGAGGGGAAAAATATCCTAATAGTATCAGGCCAGCTGTGATTTAGGAAGAAAATCTGCAATTTATGCCTCAAAAAGCCATCAGAATCAATGTTCAATAGTTCAATTTTAAAGTATCTAAATTTAAGCAGTTATTTCTCATAGACTGGTAGTTTATATGTCTATGGAAGAAAAGAATGGAGAGTGTAGATGCCCTGACACCAGTGAAATAAAAAGGGGTTCCTGGAAGGGGGAAGAACAAAATAAAAGGAGTAATAAAGCATGGGGGTGAAAAATCACAGATGATCATTCACAGGAAAGATACAGGAAGTAATGCAACTAGGAATGAAATATTACCTGTAGAAATAAATAGCAAAGACAAATGAATGAGGTGGCAGATACTAACTTCCAAAATCAGGAGAAAACCCCCACAAATGCAACAAAAAATTATATAGAGATGAAAGGAGATGTTTTTCAACTAAACACATGAAAAATCCACTCAAAGAAACCCAAAGAAAACTTTCAACAACTTTTCCTGTCAGGTTGCTTTGTTCTATGTTTGCAAAAAAGAGCAGGTAGTTATCATATGCAGTTATCCACACCTGCTTACATTTTCATCCTACAACTTACAGTAACCCAGAAAATGAAGTTCACACTGCATGAAACCAAACACTTCTTCACTGTGTTTTAAACAGCTCCCTATTTACTGCAGCCTCAGTCCATATTCATCTAATATATCCTGTTTGTCATCTCTGGACTAAGAAAACCTTAAACTCCACACACTGCCTTTCCAGAGCAAACTGTTTTACCTGCAGTATAGATTATTATGTAGAATTTTTTTTTTAAAGATAAGCCCTGCATAACCAAACACCAAAATTTAGATGAATCCTGTTATCCTGTGTGTATTCAGAGACAGAGTTTTCTTAAATGATAAGGTGACATTGCAGAAAGTTCAAACAGCAGTCCTGTGTGATGGGGCAGGCTGCTCATGGCCTGGCTGTTCCTTCACACCACACATGCAGCAAGAGAACCACAGACACCCAGTCACTGCAGCACAAGGTACACAAGAGGACCAAGGCAGAAGCCTGGCAGACAGTTTTTGGCCACAGCTTGGAACAGAAAGAGAAAACAGACTCACCCTGTTGAGCATGTTTTGCTCTGCTCTTACAGTCACATGCAGTTTTACAACCTGTAAGACAAGCAGTTGCTTGTTTGGTAAAGATTCTTCACACAAAAGCTGTAGTTTAGGAAAAAAAATTGAAGACTCCTTCCTCTTCAAGGAAGCTTCCTCTTTGTTTTTATAATATTGCCTAGCTATAAGTTAAAATTTCAGTTATCTGCATTGTTGTGGTGGGCACATGCAACCACGTAATTCTTTGTAAGAAACATTAACAAAAGAAGAATTCTACAAATTACAAGATTATGACACTGATAAATTAGAAACACCTATTTCAAGTATGAGAATAATAACATTTCTTTTATGTATAAAAAAGGGTAACTTGGATTTTTCCTTTTAACCTGGGGTTAATTCAAAGCACCTAAAATTTTCAATTCAGTTACAAAATGTTTAGCCTTTCAGTACCTTGAACAAGTATTGGAGATAAATAATGAGTACAGCAAATGCACCACAAGTGGTCCAGCTAACCAAAGCAAGAGATATCATCCCACAGAGTCTTCTGGGTGTAACTAACTTATCTTTTTGAAGTTTAGTAGGTCTGAAAACAGAAAACAGAAACAAAATTCCCGTTGTGCTTCTTCCCAGACATCAATTTCTGCTTGCTTTCAAACCCAGATGTCTAAAATCATGTGTAAATTCAACCTGCCCAGAATTCAATCTTGTTCAAACATTCACACAGAAGCAAACAAACAAACAAACAAAGCAATTGTCAGGGTCAAAGTCATGTAGAAGAGCATAATTATATAACATCACATTGTTTTACCTAATCAGAGTTAACCATAATGAAGAGAAGAGTCTCAGAGATGTAGAGAAAAATACTCCACTCCAGTAGGCAATGCCTGTCCCAAAAAGAAATAGAATCAGGGACACAAGGGGGAACCATGCATCCTGACTACTCAGTACAGCAGCATCCACCTCTGGCAGTGACAGTGATTCCCACATCTCTCTAAACCAGTTAAACCTGCCAAAAACATGAAAGCAGTATTATTTATCACTTCCAATTGCTCTTACAGTTAGATATCTATCAACTATTCCTTCTATCACAGTCTTTCAAGCAAAATAACAGTCAGGTGTTTACAGTGACTACTGAAAAAATAATATTCCTCCCCAGCAACAGTTTTACTGAAACTTCTGTTTCAGAACCTGCTTTAAACAAATAAATGATGCAAACTCACCCCTGCAGAAACACAAGAATGCTTATAAGAGGTTCTACTTTGTAGGGCTTTGCTGTCCTAACTAGTTCAAGGGAGAAGTCTGAACACTGGCCTAGAACCAAGAACAGAGAGCATCTGCAGTTACTGTCATGTCATGAATTTAAACAAAGATCATCCACAACAAAATGCAAACTCAGACAATGGTGAGTTGACTTGAAAACAACATAACCATGTCTTGTGAGAATATTGCAAGGCTGAATACTTCACCACCAAGGGCCTTCTCCACTGGGTCACCCACATTAAGGTAATACAGCACATGAGCTTCTAGACACATTATGGAGTTTGCTACAAACACCCCCTGAATTCCAATAAAAACACATTTTGTCTGAAGACATGGCTCAAAGCTGTTACACAAATCTCATCTCCCTGCAAGAAATAGTGTTTTCTGCACATGAACAATGTATTTCAAATTTTTACATGTATTTTTGACTTCTGGTAATTCTAAACTACAGTGCAACACCAATATTTCCCAGAGAAGGGATTGCAATTTAAAATAATAAGGAAATATTTTGCTACAACACAACACTGAAGAACTACTAGCCAAGAAAAAATGAAAATAAAGAGCACAGATCCAAGTATTTCCATAAGTTGAATGATATTTAGATTTAAAAATTCACATCTGGCTAGTCTTTCATCAGTAAATTCGATAAGCAATTTCTATAAAAACACTTGTGACAGAGAAAAACATCCAGATTTTTAGAAAGCTACCTGTTGTTCTCAATGTGCTCAGTTGTCCTCCATAAGTAAGAAGAATATTAGAAACAATATAGACTGGAAAAGCACCAGCATGGAACCTTACTATCTGAAAGACAAGGATAAAGGGATAACTGCACTTCTATCTATAAAAATACATTTAAAAAACACAGACACAAATATTATCATGAAGCCAGAATGATAACGAGATTAGGAAATCTTTCTTAAAAGATCCAGTTTCTCATTTTAATGGATATTTCATAATCTCCAATAGTAATTAATGTTATAGGTGGGAAATACTAGAATCTCTCACAAGCAGCTAATGAAACGGGTTTGGATAAATAATCAAATTAGAAACCAATGTTTTTGGGGTTTTTTTTTCCAGTCAAGACAAGTATGAAAAAAAACAAGTATCACATCTCAGTAAAATATGTTTAAAACAATTTAAAGGCCACTTTCCAAGCAAAACCTGCATATAGTTATATCTGGTTTTAGGCAAAGAACTTTTGGAAGCAATTATATGCATGTATTAATTGGCTTCCACTCTCCCGAGTCCTGATTAATATACCAACAGCCTATAAATTCTCATAAAATAACAAGAAAATGAAAAACCTTTGCTCTAAATGCATACATTCACATAGAGAACCTTGCCAGTTTTCTTCCAGCACTACACTTAGGTGCTTGCAAATTAATTACTCCTTAGATCCAGAGAACTGCAGATGGCCAGCCTATTTTTACTGATCCCCAGACTTTCAATGTAATCTTTATTGATAACCATTTGTTGAAATGGAGCATATGGACCTACTTAAGACTTTTTCCCCCAACTTAATTGATGCCAAATGTATTTTGAAGTTTTAACACCAATGACTCATCAGGCAAGAAAGTTAGTGTGACCTACAGATATCGAGCTCAGCACAAAGCCACATGCTCCCCATTTACAGCAGCTCTTTAGAGCTAGAGAGCTTTTCTGCTCCTCTAAGGACTGGGCACTGACATTCATCCAGCAAGGATCCTTGCCAAGGGACAAGGCTACAAAATGATCACTGAACAGTGCTCCTCTTGGCATCAAGGAGGAGCTTGAAGTGCCACAGTAAGGAAGGGAGGAAGTACAAATTTCTATAGATGCTATTGACATGAAAAAATCAATTTAGTATTAGGTTTTCTTACTTGCCCAAGAACTTGTGGAAGTGATGTCTTCAGAATTACCTTGAAAAAAAAATTGTTTCATACAATGGTAAGCATAAGTATAAAATACTTTAATTTTTAAGAGCAAACTTAAGTTTTAGAATACAGCAATCCCACAGCTAAAATGCACAACACTGTACTATTGACAATTAAAAGCAAATGCTTTAAAGTTTTAGAGTCCAACTTTCAGTACTAACCCAGCTGTTGCAAAGTACTTGTAACACACACTAGATGTCAAAAAGGCCAAGCAGCCCCCCTTTAGATTTGCTTGGTATTTATTTGGATTAATTAGCTGCGGTTTAAAAGACGGAATCATGCAAAAATTACCCAGCAATGCCAACAAGCTATAAAATAAAACTGTTTTACTCACTTCATACTGACAGTCTGGGGAAGAGTAGATGTTTAACTCTGGAAGGCTGCTGTCGTTGTGAGGCTGAGCAATGTGCAGTTTGGCAGAGATCTCAGCAAGAGATGGAACTCTGAAACACAAACTTACATGGTCACTGCTGTCCTTGTAGCAATGCAGAAAAAGCAAATGTGTCTCAGTCTTCAACAAAGTGCACACAAAGCAGATCTACCACACCACGTGTCACCACAAGCTGTGAGCAAACTGGTGTAAGGAATTTGTTTATCCTGTCACAAAGAACTACATAACATCCTCGATTCCTTCTCCTCTGAGCTATCAAGGCACACGGCACTAAAGAAAGCAGACAAGTTCAGTGAACACACTGCCTCACAGAGTATGCAAATATGCTGAGTGCCAGGAATGGGAAGAACAGATCCTCAAGAATACAACTCAGTTTCCTGCAAGTATTATGCTGCTAGGAAAAACAGGGGGTTGGAAATTTTGAGGTAGCCTTAAGACTTCTAAAATAAATACAGTCAGGTTGTTCAACTTCCTAAGTGACACATGTATTTCAAGCTGTATTCATTCGACTTTGGCAGGACTATGCTGCTGAAGCAAACACAGGGCTGCTGTGTAATCCAAACCCTGGCTTCCAGGAGGAAGCCAGCATCCAAAGCATCCACTGTTCTCCACTCATGAGGGAGTCAATGATTATCCTGAGAATTTCAGATCAGCCTATCTGATTTATTTTTTAAAAAAATTAGCAAGAACCGGTAAGCAAACGATTAGTAGGTATTCTTATTCTAGGAAAAATCAAAACTCTCCCAACAAGGGCAGAAAGGTAAATGGGGAAAAGATGCAGAAGTCAAACATTTAAGACTGTAGAAGCTGTCTCACATCAGCAATATTACCACAACAGGATGAAAACACTCTTCAAAAAACATATCAAGAAGTTATTAATTGTAAAGTCCTTACTTCGCTACAGTTATTGAGTCTTCATATGACCAGGGGATATGAAGTCTGTAAACACTAGGTTTTCTTTCTGAAATGGAACAGCATTAAAAAATATAAACTTAATTAAGAACCAGATGACAACTGTCTCTAAAAACTACAGGGGCAGTAAAACAAAGGTGGCACACAGATCACTGCACAGAATCACTGGGCTGGCAGTTACATTGCAACTGTCATCAGATCAGAGCAGTTAGCAGCAAACAAAAAATGACATTTTTAAACTCAGGCTGTTACAGGACAAGACAGTGAGACATCAATGTTTAAATGAAGAATGGTTATGAGAAGAGTTTTGCTTTTCAATATGAAACAAAACCTCAATCTAATAAAATCCATCACTTTCTTTTTTTGAAACAGGGTCCTTCAGCAACCCATCCTGTTTAAGCTTACATAGCTTAACATTCAAATTTGAGTCCTGTCATCAGCAAATAAAAATCCTAGCCAAATGTGCCTTCCTCAAGAAACACTTTCAATATAAGACAGAATCGTGATGGAAATTCAACTTCCCTTTGCTGGGAAACAAGAAAAACAAAGTTTAAAGGACCAATTCCTCATTTTTGTTGATCCATCCTTCTTAAAGTGGGAAGTGAGAGACATTAGCAGACACATTTGAACAGATAATAACAGTATTGCCTAAACTCCACTGCATGAGAAGACTTTAGTTTCTACAGATTTCCAACGATTTGTTTTATAAATTTGTACTTCAGAAGACTTCTATTTACCTTTGAGTGACTGGCAGTGGCTGTCTATATAAATTTTGAAAGCTTGATATATCTAGAACACAAAAAAAAAAAATAGAAGTCACTCACTTTTCTCGAGACAAACAGTGGTTACATTCCTTTAAAAACTTCAGTAGCATTCTTACTTGGTTGAAGTGCTGGAGCTGTACATTGTATAGCAACCCAGTTGAATTCAACAGAATTTTGCTTGAAGAAAGCCCTGTAAATGATGCAGTATTTTCACTTATTAGATAAACTTAATCTGAGAAGTCACTACATTTTCAGATTATTTCTTTTCCAGGAGAATTACATATTTCATATCTGTTAATCTAAACCCCCACGTTTCTTATTTCTTTGTTACTACCAAAAGCAGGGTCAGCTTTAGTGAAAAACAACTCCTAAAAACTCCTGGCCTGACCTTTTTTGGCAAATTTATTATCCAAAGGTTAGTTGTACTAGTTTTCCATTTTATCCAAAAGCAGTATTCTATACTTACCAAATGAAAAAAGATGTGTTACAGGGAGCTGTACTGTTCTGGAATCCTCTTTGAAGAATTCACAGCCCAATGTATACTGCAATTGAGGATATTAAAAACAGATCTGAATCAACCACAAGACTAGAAAGCCTTTGTACTTGCCAAATTACATTTCCCAAATGATCTCTCCTCTGTCTTTGCTTACCCTGAACATTGTGTATTACTGATTTCACTGCAAGATGCCTCTGTCACAACTGTCTGGAGATACACTCAGAGAAGAATAGTTTCTTGGATCATGGATTATTATGCCACAGACTCAGAGACTCTATTTGTGTCACAGAAAGCAATGTCAGATTTGATTAGACTGGAAATTCCAAGTCAGTATTCTGCCATTTCCACAACTAACTGGAAAGGTCTGCCAGATGCAGATGGGTAACTCACTAAGCCCTCAAATGTCCCTCTTACTGGGATCCTGAGAGCCCTTGATGCAAAGATCTCCATCTCATTTGTGAGATACAAACTGTTAAACTCTGCACAACTCAGTCCATTACAGCATTTGTGGTTTAAGAGGTCGCAGAGCTATCTGACCTATGCTTCCCAAAATCCAGGTGTGGTCCCTTCAATTATCTGTATTCTCTGCTAATCTGGGTAAGAGAAATGACTGCTCAAAGGGATGAACACTCAGGAGAACAGAGGATTAAGAAAAACAAAGAAGATTACCACTAGAATCTCCCACAAAAACTCCAAGAAGTGATTTGAGAACTGTGGCTTTGTACATGTTTCAAGTGCTATTCATGCCTTGTTGTTTGGTATTTTATCCAAGTGTTTCTGAGCTTACAGAAGCTCACAAAAGCTACTTCCAAACCACATTATAGTGTGGGTCTGTGGTTTCTCAAAGCAACTTAACACATATTTAATATATTTCCTTTTCCTCCTGTCACAGCATCTGAAAGTTATGAATACACTATGCAAGCAATTACTGAATGTATTTTTTTTTACCTTATTGCCAGCTGCTGGTGGTACTTGAATGACAATGTGGGACAAAGAAGGATAGTCCAGAAGTTTCAGCATTACAACCTTAAAAAGAGAGGACAAAAGACAAAAAAAGAAAGAAGAAGAAAAGTCATTACTGAACATGCCCCTTAGCTTGCCCCTTGCCAGTTCCCAGTTGTCCACCTCTTGTATTCCTGTGGAATACAACCTGTTCCAATGCTCCAAACAGAACAGCTCCTTCCCCTATGACTTGCAACAACCCCCTGAAGCATCTCTCCCTCCTACAAGTTAGGTACACACCTACCTTGGTGGTTGGAAGTAGCTCAGCTCTCCAGGATAAATCAGCAGCTTCCAGGCTGTAAAAATTCATGCACATTAAAGGATGAGCATATTTATTATGCAGGCCCAGTATCATGGCAGTGGATTAATACAGCAGCTTCTCTCTCTCTCTGTCTCTCTCTGAATTAACATTTTAAACTGAGAAGAAATTTGGGGGTACTGCTACCACAGTAATTTATCAAACTATGCTAATTTCAGATAGTGCAAATCTTGTTTGTGCAAAACCAAGCCAAAGCAAAGATGCAGCTCTCTCATACAGAAAACCTGCAGCACATATTAGCCAGGCAGCTTCAGACACAAAATGAAAACTTTTCATGAGCTAAAACCGCACTAGAATTGAATTATCATGTGGTTTTATTAGCATCTGTTAAATATTAAAAGCAAAATTTTCCCATGAAAATATCTAAAATATACCATATGAATAAAAATTTTTGTTAGCTGTTAAAGGGTTTTCAGCAGTTCTAAGATGTGTTTACACATTGAACTGTAACACATCCATTTGGTCACTTCAAGTTTTGATTTTCTGGAATACTGCTGTTTCTGTAAATAGTGTTTATGACCTCAGGACATAGACCACAGCAGACCCACTATTATTAGATGAGGTTTATGGAGCAGTCCTAAACTAGACTAACGTGCACTTCATGCTGATCAAAGGTCATACAAAGAATTAACAGCCAACTTCTTGGCTCAGGAAAAAGTAATTGTGACATCTGGCTATCTGCTGGAGGCAAGACTCTGGCTGTACACCTCCGTGATCCCAGAACAGATAAATACTCTGCTAGTTCCATTTTGCCTGGAAGCTTTCCCTAATTGGAAGGGTAGATTCAATTTACTTTCTTTTACAAATATAACCTAAGACAATGTTTTAAGTCTATTTTGTAATGACTGTCATAACAAATAACCACTAAACCACCCATTCTTCTAATTTTTTTTCATATGACAGTAGCAATTTTGAAATAAAAAAAAGGGATGCTTTAATCCACTCTTTTGAAGGCTCTGCGTGACATTTGATGTCTTTTGTCACAGAATTCTAAAGGAACAGAATGGTTTGGGTTGAAAAGGATATTAAAAACCATCTAGTTCCAACAGCTCTGCCATGGGCAAGGACACCCTTTACCAGACCAGGTTACTCAGGACCCCATCCAACCTGGCCTGGAACATCTCCAGGGATGGGACACCCAGAGCCTCTATAGGGGAACTGCTCCAACGCCTCCCCACCCTCACAGTGAACAACTTCTCCCCAATATCCAATCTAAACTTGCCCTGGCAGTTTAAAGCCACTGCCCCTTGTTCTGTCACTTCAAGCCCTTGAGAAAGGTCCCTCTCCAGCTCCAGGTATGAAGGTCAAAAAACAGCCCCATGAAGAAGAATATCACCTATTTTAAGAAAAGGTGTGCTTTCCTGTTTTCCTGGTGATATAGAGAGCATGAATTATTTACAATAACAATTTTACTTCCCAATCTCTTCCTACCAAGGATAATTCATATGCTTTAAATTCAAACACAGTCTCACAAAACCCATCTGAATAAAGAACAGGAGCTGTTCCTACTCACCACATTGATGAATTAGTGTTCATGCAGCCATAAATCCAGCTACTTGTGTCCTGTAAAGTCAGTACCATAAAATACTACATTACCTATGTGTGATTGCATTTACAAATATATTAAAAGTACTGATTACTTCAAGCAATGTAGGGGTTAAAACTGAAGATAATTAAAGCACTGATATCATAATCTTGCAATTGTAATTGCAAGGACAGAAAGGTGAAGCTTTAGAGTCCATGGTGGGGTTTCTAGGAACCATTTTAAATAACTTGAATTTCCCACCGTTTGTATGAATAAATACAAGGTTAAGCAAACAAGCTTTCATAATTTCTCTTTTAAAAATATCCATCTTACATATCATGTTTAATCTGTTATAACTAAAAGAAACATCTCAAGGTACTCTTTTAAGCAATAGAAGAATACTTTAGATATTTAATATTCTACCACTCCATTCCTTGAGAATTTAAGTGCTCTGAAGTGACAGCACCATGATGCAGCTCTCATACATTTGTTTTGTACCTCCTTCCTCCTCTAAAGCTGTACTAGCCCTGTGTTTCAGACATTATAACAAGGGCAAAAGTTACCATATCAAAGCATAGCTAGGATCACAACATACTTGTAAACACTGAAGGTGCCATTCAGAATTAGAACAGCACCAAGCACAGACAATTGTTCACAATAGTGGTGAATGCCATCTATGGCAAGGGGAGCGGTGGCAACAGGGACAGGCAGGAGGAAAACAGGAAAGCATCTCAATTTTCTTGCCACTAATGTAATGATTCTGAAAAGCCTATTTATCCATCTTCAGTTTGCCAAGAGATTAAATTCATTCTTGGATACAAATCTGAAAAAACATTTGGCTGAATGTATGTGTCTCAAGCTAAAAATACAAGAAATGCACATTATGGTGTTTCCTCTCCATAGGAGACAACTGAGATGGTGCTGTCTCCTCATCTGTCTTCCATTCACTTTCCCTGCTTAGTGAAAGATCTCTGTAGCTTTTCAGGCTCACTTAAATTTTATTATGGGAAAGCAAGCCTATAAACAGCTTTCCCAAATTAAGAGTATGGCAAAAACACAGCAGCACTAAAAACAACTACTTCCGTCAAAGCCATCGATACAGAACTGCACTAAATTAAAGGACACAATAATGTAGAGTTAACCAGAAGTCAGAAAGAAAACATTTGAGGTTCAGGAGGCATTGAAGGTTTCAGATCTTGAATACTAAGTGTGACACACTAAAACAGTTGGTACCTCTGACATGCATTAAGCTGTGATTGTAAATGGATGGCAGCAATTTCAACAGCTGCTCATTAAGTGGCTTAAAACTGCAGCAAATGGAAATTAAAACAACCCAGCTTTATAAACGAACTTCAGACATTAAAGAAGTATTTTCTCACCAACATACTATTTTCACAGTAAACATGACTGTATGATTTTCTGTGGCTTGCAAGAGGAAATGCAAAATATTTTCCATCAGAATCCTTTAAAAAAAAAAAAAGAAGCTCATTAGTAAAAAAAAAAAAAAACCACAACCCCCCTAACAAAAGGGCCAAAACAAAAATAAAAACATAAACATAAAACATAATGGGGGAAAAAATTACTTACATTGTAAACTGAGTAAGTCCATTTTGAGCCTTTGACTGTAATCCACGTGAAAGCTCCTAAAAATAAATATTTTAGCATGCTGCACTGCAGAAACGATTATCCTTACATCCAAAATCTTGTATTTTACTGATCACCAAGGTCTTATCTCCTGTCTATACACAGATAAACTCGATGTGCTTTAATCAACACTGAGGATTGTTACTGCTTACAATTACATGGAACAGTTATCATCAGTTACACAGGAAACAATAAAGCCCTAGGATTCTGTTACTAAATACTAATGGCAAAATAAAAACCCCAAGCATCTTGAAACAAAATAAAGACAACCAAACAAATAAACCAAATTATATTGGTGTAATTATAGGGTGACTGATTAATGATGAGGCAACATTAGAAGCAGCCCCAATCTTTGTTCCTGTCAGACTTTTAAGAAAGCTGATACAGAAACTTGTGTAGGAGAACATCAGAAAAGTGAGTATCACACAAAAAACCAGAAGCAGTTTAAAGATATGGCTGGGGGAAAAGGGTAAGACAATAATGAAGAGATCAGCATACAGTGCCAATTTTTATGCAAAGAGGTTGTATCTTTCTTCCATTTAAGGAAAGTAACAAATTCATGACAGAAATTCAGCTAAATGCCAAGAGGTCACCACAAATAGGAAGACACAAACATGAAATCAAATTTAAACCAATTTAGCAAACTTATTGCTAAAAACTGACCCAAGAAAAGGCAACCCTCCCAAAACATCAGTATCTCAACCTCTCTGGGCATCTGTTCCAGTGTTTGACCACCTTCCTGGTGAAATGTTTTTTTCCTAATACCTAATTAGAATGTCTTTTGTTATAACATGATTTCTACTGCCAATTGTGCTATCACTGTGAACCTCTGATAAAAATTCAACTTCATCTTCTCTCCAATTCTTCATTAGGTAGTTGAAGACAGGAACATGATCCCCCTCAGTATTCTCTTTAGGGTGAAAATCCTCAGTTCACTCATCCTCTTTCCCCCATTTCCTACGCCCCAGGAACTGCCCATTTTGGTGGTCTTTTGCTCCATATTCATTTCAGGAGATGCCAATGCACAAATACCTTCATGTAAGAGGGTGCCCCAAACTGGACACCAAAGTGCAAGAAGCTACATTAGCACTTCTGCAATGTCTTATGTTGAGAAAATTCCTGAAATAAAATGGTCTGGATAAAATGGTTCAGCCCACTTCAGCAAAATAAAGCTGTGCCCTACAAAAGTTGTGTTTAGTCCTTAAGACTCCATGCAATCCAAAATCTCACTTTTAACTCTGCATCCCTAGGAAGGAACTTTACAAGGAAACCCTTAGTGAATGGTTCATTTCACCCTGCCATGTCATGGGACAAAGAAGTGACAGATGAAGCAGATCTGAATATTCAGGATTTCCATGAGTAGCAAAAAACTATCACAATGTCTCTGCAACACCCGTCCAATCCCTCTTGCAACCACTGCAGATAAGACTGCCCTTCTGACATCTAGCAATTCCCAGTTTCTGAGATTTTTTACTGGACAACCTGGTGTAAATAGAACTCCTCAGAATCCAAGCTATATAAAAGTGACAGATTTTTGCACCTATCCTGTTAACCACTTTAATAACAAAACCAAATAAAAGCAGATTGCTTAGGTCTATAACCTGTATATTGTTTTAGTTTGTCTGAAGGAGGGCAAAGTGTATTCTGAAACTTTGTTAGTGAGAAGATTAACCACTAACAAAGGAGTATCACTGAATCCTATCCAAAAGAAAACTGCTGCACACCTGTGAGGTCTGTAAAAGCTTCAGGATTTTCCTCAAACATCTTTGCAGGGTGTCTCACAAAGTGGTGATTCAGCACAGACATTCTCTTCTTTGGATCCTCAGTTATCTAAAACAAGAGCACACTATCAATTTTTATCAATGTGTGTGATTTAAGATCGTCTCATGATCACAGCTAGCAATATCATTATGTGGGTAGAAGGCAGGAGAGATTGTTAGAGGTCATTGAGCCCTTTCTGTTCTGAATTCAATACTGTGCAGTGCCATCAATAGTCAATCACTGCAATACAGAAAATCTACACATTATAAAGCACAGCCAAAACTTTCAGGGGTTTTACATTCTCACCTACTCATAACACCAGGGAACCATTCCATTAAACCTTCTTTATAGACACACATGCATTCTTCCTGAAATGACACTTAGGCAGAACTTAAGAAAAATTCTCACATTTAGGTTTACTAATCCGAGTTCACAAACCCAGCTCTGTAGCTACAGCAGGATTCACTTTTGTTTGGGGTTGGGATTTTTGTTTGTTTGATCAGTTTGGTTTTGCTTTTTCCAAATAAACCTCCCAGCACTAATTTTCGTCTGTTCCACTTTCCAAAACTGTGGCCATTACAACTGATTTCTGAAAAGTTTTACCCTCTAGCACAGTCAGTGAAGAACAACTGCACTCCTCTTTTTGTCTCTCTAAATCACACATTAAAATAAGTACACAAGAAAAACTAGAGGAGTCTGTCCCCAGTCCGTAAAACAGGGAGATATTTCTCCTGATTAAACATTCTGAGATGGGTAAATAAACAGAGATCACACACACAGACCTGCCTTGTGTTTTCATCTATGAGATCAAAAAAAGCTCTAATGGTAGCCAGGATCAGTTCTTTGCACCTAGAAGACAGAATAAGAAAAATTAAACCTGGAAAGGAAAGATCCAGGGTGACAAAACTGGTCAGAAGAGACTTCACCATAATCTTAAACTGAAGTTAAATTATGGTAGAAAGTGATAACAGTGGAGAAGAGAGCTGTGCACAGTCAGTCAATTAATCTTTTTTCCATTATCTTACCACACTATGGAGAGATGGTCAGTTGAGGCCCAAGCTCTAGGCACAGCTGAGCTCTGTTTGGGTGAAGAAGAAGGTTAAGCTTTTGTTAGCACTCCACATTCTAAAATTATATGGAAACCTTTCCCCTCCTTATCTAAACATATTTGCAGAACTATTAAAAATAACAGCCTTTATCTTAGGAGTTTCAGGGTACAACAGAAGGACTTCTTCAGTCACCAATCTCGCAAGCGCTGAAGCACGTGCAAGCTGGAAATTATAAAACAAAATGACCAAATTATCTATGTTAGATAGCAGAGACTAATGGTGAGAGGGCAGAAAACGGAGTGGAGGAAACTTAGCAAAAATTTCTTCAAAGACTGCTTCTATGACTAATCTTACTATTTTAATGACTGATCCTGGCACACGAGAATAGCAGCCACTGAAAGTGGCTGTTGAGAAACCAAGGGTGTCCTCAACAGAAAGAGCCACCACAAAGAAAGAACTGCACAGTCCGAAGTTATTATTTGCTCTAAGTGGATTTCATGTATTACATTTTAGGGACTAACAATACCAAAAAAACCTCCCAAAAATGGTGTTCATCAACCTATCACTCAACATGAATCAAATAAACTATGAACTATTAATGCATCATTGGGAAGAAAAAAACCCAAACTGAACAATAACAACCACAACACAACCTCCAAAACAAAACAAACAAAACCAGAAAGAACTGGTACCACTACTCAGGAAATCTCATGCAAAATTCTGGTCACCAACACTCAAGAGAAATGAAAGTAGAGCAGAAGCACAGAAGGGTTACTAGGACAAAGGGAATGCAGAGTTAATCCTCTTAGCCTAGCGGGATCTGAGCTGAGCTTATTTATAGACAGCTTTCTGTACAACACACAGGGAGGTAAACACCAAGGGAATGACAGCTATTTCATATAACATTTTAAGCAGATGTCAGAAGAAAGGCATTAAAAAACTGGCTTCTGCAGTAAATGGAAGTTGGAAATTACAATTTTTCCCCTTCCTTCTGAGTGTTTTCCAGCTTTTCCATGTAGGGAACAAGTTGGTGGAGAGTGGATGGAAGAACAAACCTAAATACTTTCTGATGACACTTGATTAATTTTGAAAGGATAGATGCCTCAAAAAGTAGAAAATTTGCCTTGATGACCCTCTACATCCTTTCTATTCCTAAATCCTTTGAAAAACAACAAATACAAAAAGAAGGCACCATGCCAGAGCTCTCTTTTATAATAGAACACTCTACTTCTATATGGCACATTCACCTTTCTCCATATACACATCTCTTGCCAAAACACGGGGAAATAAAACCTGGGTTCTGGAACTGAAGAAGTGCAAGCAGGTGGTAAGAAGAAGCAGTACCAAGGGACAGATGATTCCAATTGGAGTCATACATACTCCTCCAGTGGAGGCTCATTTAAACTACATCAACTACTTATGATTTTATAACCACACAGTATCCATTTAGTGTTTTAACATGCAGTATTTTCATATTTATTTACACTATGCTGCCCATATAGACACATATACATGCACTACATAAATAACTATCTAATACAGTTCCATGCAAAACCAAAAAAACAGTTTGCTTTTTTTACCACAACAGATAAGGCACTGTCATGTTGACTCAATCTTGGTAGAAAAGCCAGTCCTGAACGAACTTGGTAATCTCTGAATCCTCCCGCCACAGAAAGGGTAGTTAAATTTCTTAAATCTTGGGCCTTTAGAATCCAATGATTGTTTACAGCTGTATAAAAATCTATAAAATATATTAAAATCAATCACAATTTTCCCATAAGCCTATTTGATATACAAAAAAACCCCAAAAAACAACCCTATATAAACATTAACTAAAATGTAAGCCCCCCTGGAGATATTTGAGCTCTGATCATCACTTGATTCATGTTTAGAGAGGAAAATTATTGTTTTAACCCAGAGAGGTAGCAGTTAGGAAAGACAGATACATTTTCTGTATCAGCTGAGCACATATATTGTTAGAGTAGCAATCCATAGGTTTATTTGAAGGACAGACACAGATTTACTTAAGTCCAGAAACAGTCAGTAAGGAAGAAGCATTGCACTGAAATCAATTGCAGGGTGGAGAATTAATACAAGCACAATAAATCAAATCCAGCAGCTAAAGATAATCCATTCCTCTTGGGTGTCACAGAGAACAATGAAAATTAATGTCTGTTCCCTTTCCTTCACCAATTCCCCCAGTATCTACATGTAGCAGCACAATTATCACTAAACACATATTTAATCAGTATAGCTTAATCAAATCTAGCTTTTCAGGAAGTATATAGCACATGTGTAATGATTATACTTTATTTTTATGCCACAGTTAAATTTAGGTGAGGGAAAATACGGTATTTTCTTGTAAATATTTAAAATATGTAATTACATCTATATTTATAGTCTCACCTCTACGACCTTTGAAAAACATTATGAAAAACATGAAAAACATTAAATTTATGAAAAACATTAAATTTAGCACCTTCTACAGAACTAACACTCTCTCATTTGATAAGATAAAAGTCACTACAGAGGTCAAGTTTTAAGGAGGGAGAAAAAAAAGAAAGAAAATACGTCATTCACTGGAAAGCTTACAAATTTAGTAACATGCCCCATGCAACTTATTAAATTACAAATTACTGAGAGCTCCAGGCCTCGCACAGAAACTCAAGTCCACATAATCCATTTTATACGACACTTGACTTTCTCTGAGTATCCTGGCACCCTCAACTACCTGAGTAACAAAGGAACAGATTGATTACAGTCAATAAAGCAGCACATTTTGCTGTTGATTTGCAAGAATCTCCCCACTAACGTTTATACAATGTGATTAGACAACTGCAATACTCACCAGTAAGGTATTTGTCCAAAGGCATTACAGGTGCAATGTGAGGTGTGGCTTGTGTAATGAGCAGGTTTATAAGTTCAGGCTTAAAATTCTTCAGAGTGAGCAGGGCTCTTGCAACAAGACCACCCATGGAATGCCCAACTATTGCCACACTGCTCGGTGCAAATTCTCGATCCTTCAGCAAAGAGCAATCAGACACATCAGAAACAGATTTGACATTGAACTACTCTTCTCAGCTGTAGATTTTTTCCCCTCTCAAATTAACTTATGGTCTTTCAAGGACAACATTAACTAGCATCAACCTAACAAGCTTACAGACTGAATAAAAATTTACTTGCTATCTCATGAAAATGTGCTTAATATGAAGTATCCAACTCAAAAGGAAATACTGTGTAGCCTGTTTAAGCTTAATAAACTTAAGCTTATTTTAATTTCTGAGACTTTTAGAAACAGAGGACATCAAAGAACTGTCCCAGAGAAAACTGGATGTAAGGCAATGCTATATGAATACTTTAGTAAGCTACAGATATTTACATTTCCACTAGAAAAAGGCATCCATTGTGCATGGAAGTATTTATGAAGAAACACAACACAGAACCTCACCAAAGTTCTGGGACTGTCACAAGTACTAAAAATCTGTTAAAGAAAAGCAATTCTCTATTGCATTATTATCACCTTCAAATATCTACACCCATTATAAAGTCTCTTTCCCCTACTCATCAGCAGGAAAGGCAGCCCAGAATTCCATTCCCAAATGGAAGCACACTACTCAGCATGTGTCACTACTTACCTTGTACAACTTAAGAATGACTTTTATGCACTCATGCACAAACTTGGTCTGTCTTTGCAGGCTACCACCATACAATGCAACCAACTCCTCATTAAAGTTGACACTGAAGAAATTAAAATGATACTTGAAGTCAACGTCTTCTGCTTTTCTAAGTGCAATGGAGCCAAGAGAACGTACTAGAAAAAGAAACCACATCAGTTAGAACAGCTGAAAAACACAAACACATAATGGATTAAGAAACAAATACATTAAATCCATTGTTCACCTGAAGTGATTTATAAAAGACATCCTAAACCAAACCATCTCTTTTCAGCTTCCTGCTGACAAGAGAGGTTATTTTATGTCGAGAAGAAATTTATACAAGGATCAAGGATTATGTTCCTCCACTTTAGGGCTGCTTTTCTCATCTAATTTGCACCTTCTTATTGCCACCAGGAGAAGAAAGCATTCTTGATTGCAACTGTAGAGGCAGTCCTACTGCTAGGCTTTCCTACAACTCCTTTAAAGGCCATCAACTCCAAGACAACATTCCCAGGTACCACTAAGACAAGTATGGGGGATTGCAAAACCAAACCCTAAAGGACACTTGTCCATCTGAAACCTCGAGTGAGAAAATGTTCACTTTGCAAGGTCTTGCTTCTGACCTCTCTTCCCCGTCTAACCCTGGCTACTATTTAATACAGCCTTTTGTGTGCAGAATTGTCCGCGAGTTTCCATGGAGACAATGCAGGATGGGAACAATAACAGCTGCAAGTAAGAAGAAACTTGGTAGCAGAAGAAGAAAATAAAAAGAGAAAGTCCCAAAAGTGCCTGTATAAAATAATAAATGATGGTCATAAATGTCTGCCCAAACCCAGCACACAGGAGCAAGACTCTCCTAGAGTACAACAGGCTGAGAGAACTGCAGAACATCCTTCTCAGATCATCTTTTACTCAAAGTCTGAATTTTGTATGTTTTACAAATTTAATCTTAGTGCCCATGAAAGATGAATTAACATTTCAAAAGTGCCTGTAACACATCAAAACTTCCTGAACGTCGGTTGTGAGTGAGCCTCGTCTTTCAAATGAAAGCACAAGAGGAAATGGCTGCAAGTTGCACCAGGGGACATTTATATTGGATCTTAGGAAATGTTTCTTCTCCAAGAAGGTGGTCAGACACTGGAACTTGCTGCCCAAGGTAGTGGTGGGTTTGCCATCTGTGGAGGCATCTAAAACCTGTGTAGATGGGGCACTCAGGGACATGGCTTAGTGGTGGGCTTGGCAGTGCTGGGTTAATGCTTGCATTCCTTTATGTTAAAGGTCCTTTCCAGCCTAAATGGTTCTGTGAAAATAACAAGGCAGCAGCAGCAGCAGCACCCATCTTCACTGCTCAGCAAATATGAATATGTTTTAAACAACTACGACAACTACAACAGCAACACCTTCTCTGCTCATCTAGGCATCAGAATAAAATTGTGTTATCTCACACAATAAATTCTGTTCAAATAAATAAATTTGTTCAGAATAAATTCTCAACAAAGTATGAATTAATATGAATGAATTTTAACAAAAGTTTTGCAAAATTCACAGATGACCGTTTGCCAGTCTCCCCAAATCCATTCCAAAAAGAACATTACTGAAATACTTATTGCTCCTATAGCATGTAGTACTTCTACTCAGGCAGTTTGTTTGTTCTTCAGCTATTTCCTTTTGATTCCTAAAATGCCCTGAGAGTGCCATTCTATTTCCTGCATAGTGATGTACTGCCGTGTGTTTAGAGACAGCATTAATTCACAGACTTGCAATATTTGATGCACAATCACAAAAGTCCATATGGCACCTCTCATAATCATTATGTTTGTAATCTTCTTTGGATGCTATTGTGCCTGGAAGTCTGTATGGGTTTTCTGAAAGTACTAATCAGTAAAATATTTTACACTGTTATAAGCTAAGCAAGTACGTTCACAAAAAACCCCAGCTCTCTAAATGTTCTCTCAAATCACGGAATTTTATCATCAAGTTTAGAGCTAATATAAAGAAAAATTATCACAGTAAGACATCAGGGTTCAGACTGTTGGTTTTCCCCATACACCCACATCCATTTTCTAACACCATGAGAGTGTTATTTACCGTTTCAGGCGCATTTTAGAGAACAAAAATAACAGTCTGACAAATCCAGACTGGAAGGAATAGCAGGTACCAAAGTAAACATTGTAACATAAAATTTCATGTACCATTAGCTTTGGCATTCAGAATGAAAAATAAAAATGCTTTAAAACTATCTCTGCTTTTCATTTGGAGTCTAGAAATGTAAGAGGAAAAACAAAGGAGGCTATGTGTAAAGTGGGAAGATGATGTTAAGGAAAAAAGACCACTATATAAAGATGTAGGGAATAATGAAACCAGAGGGCAGGCTTAGATGATGCTGATTTCTATAGCATATAATTCCTTTACATCGCAGATGACAGATGGTTCAGTTTCTTCTAATCAGATTCAGGTCATGTTTTATTTGGCATTAACTGCACTAAACATTGTTCAAATCAAAACCAACTAGATGTTTGCAATCAAAAGTACAGCAAGGGTGCAGTGCTGCCAGAGGACAGCATCAACTGTACTGTTTCTGGCTTTCAAAAGGCTTGCTTCAGAGAAAACATTATAGCTTAACCACTCGACTGATTTCAAACAAAAATCATCTGCCTTGACTGTTTGAAATTAAACAGACTGATATGTTAGTCCTGTTATGACTCTGTCTGGTATTATTTCAAACAGAAAACTACCTAATTCACAAATCTGAGAGCTTTTTTGTAGCAAGGTAGAACTCAGCTAAACACTTACCTTGTTTGTAACTGCCAGCATTCCCGGGAAGAAAGAGAACTGGAATTCCTGTCAATAGGAGATTTTTGTTTTCTTCAGCATAGTTCCCTTCCCCATAGAGATACAGCTCATATGCTGGGTATCGTCTGGCTGTTTTCTTGGGTAATTTTATTTTCTATTGCAAAAGTTAAAAAGAAAACAAACAGCTTGTTTATAGTGTTACAAACAGGAAATATAGTGGCTATCCAGCCATTTAAATGATCTGGCTTATGTGGTTTTATTTTTATGGTTGTAAATTACAGTCTAAAGAACACAGAATGAAAAACTGGGGTTGGCTTTAAAAAAAGCTAATTAAAAATGGAATATTAAACAAAGTGTTTAATTAAGTATTACTGGGCATAATGATTGGCTGCAGTTACTCTAAACAGTGATCACCTTCAACTAGCTTTGAAACAAATGAAATGCAAATGAATGTAATTATGTATCTATCAAAACTGCACATTCATAAAGTAAATCCAGTCTTATAATACAGGGAGGGGGAGAGGAAATAAAAAAGGCATGCCAAAACCCCACCAATTGTCCCTGGAGAGGAGCAGCTGAGAGCAGAAACTGGGGCACGTGAGTGATGTTAACGATCCCTGATGCATGGGAACGGTTCTGGAATCCTTTGCAATGCCCTGGAGCTCCGAACAAGGATATGACAGTGAAACCCCAGAGCAGGGGGATGTGGGTGACTGAGATGACACCTGTTACCTCAGGGTAAACTACAGCTGCCGTGGGAATTCTCAGGGCTGATTTTTACAGAGATGTCACCTGCAGTGGGAGTTGAAACACCAGCAGTAACCACCTCAGTACAGCTCAGGAAAAAAAACAAACCCGTGGTACTTCCAGGCTTTTTCTCATTCATTTTCAGAGCTGGGTTTGTGGTCTGACAAAGCACCTGGTTCTGTAACAACCCAAGGTCTAACGTACCTGTCAGCTGTCACTTTAAAGAAGGCCGTATTTCTTGTGCTAAAGACACAAACCACTAACCCCGTAGCCTAGCACACATCTGATTCACAGGATTAGGATTCCTAAAGAGAAAAGAACGTGATCTCTTTGATCCCAAGGGCTAGGTGAGGATTAATCTTACACCAGTAAGTCAATCTCTTAGAGTCATATGGCACTGTCTTAATTAAATGTGTTCTTGTTTACTGCTATTTTGGTTTAACGCCTGCATAGAGGTTGGTTGGTTTACAGCTCTTAAAGTTTCTAAGATACAGATTTTTAAAATTTTGATGAGTGCAAATACACTCGTTCCAATGTTTGTTTAATTATGCTACAACAATTGAGCTAAAAAGAAGATAATAAAAATGTATTAAGGTGTAATTTACATTTTAAGGAAACACTTTTACAGAATAAGGTCAAGACTAAACTCAGTTTTGTATTAGAAATCTCCTGTAAAGCCTCTCTCAACTGCTTCCCTGAAACAGAAACATCTTTAATTCAAATAATTTATTGTTTTCTCTCAGCTGCATCTACCATAAAGGTGATTCAGCTTTAATTCTGTGCCCCCACACTCCTTCCCTTCCCCTGTTCTTCTCTATCTCTCCTCAGCTAATGACTATTTTCTTTCCCCCTTGGCCTTCAAATTTTTTTGGTATATTGGTTATCTGAAAACGATTTTTATGATGCTTTATATATATAATCTGTATTCTATGAGACATATCTATGTGTGTGTATATTATTTACAGTATTTTAATTACCTTGATTCATTAACACAATACAGAGTGCAAGTTAAATTCTTTCACTGAGAACAAGAAAATGTAAGCTTCATCCAGGGCTTATGTCTTCAGATCATCCTTTGGTCTTTTCCGTTTCTTCATCATCCCGCTTTTCCAGCTTCACTGACCTCTCTGTCCCATTCTCATTCCTTTTTGCTGCTCCTCTCGCAAAGGCTTGCAAAATTATGTGAAAAAATCTTCAGCAGTTCCCGTTACTAAACTAAGAGTGCCATCAAGATGTGCTTGTATGAATTCCTGACAGATCAAATCAACTGTTCATCCCCAGAAACTTCCTGGTTCATTGTCTTTTCAAAAACTTTTATGGAACATAAAATTAACACCCTGTTCTTCCTCGGGGCAATGTCAAACACAAAAACCCACACAACCCATGAGAACTGTATTGTCAAAGTACTGAGGAGGTTGGGGATTTTTTTTTTTTTGTAAATCACAGTATCTAAATCTTATAACAAAATGGCAATTTTGTATAACTCCAAAGGAAAAGAGACATTCTTGTTCCATGACAGTGGGTTTAAAATGTGGATTCCCAAGACACTGATTATGTAATCAGTTGTAGCCAGCTACAACAACTTTTTATAATGTCAGTGCAGGCTTCATTTTTCACCCTGGTTCTGTAAGAAATTAGGTTTATGTGAACAAGTCCTCATTACTAACTCCTTAATCTCTTGCCAAGTACAGCTGAACAGGACACGGGCAGGTTAAATTCAAACACTGCCATCCTAAAACTCATGCAAAAAAAGATGATCAGTTACTGGGCTGACTGTGAGCCTAATCCACACTGACAGTCACAAAAGAAAGTAAACTTCTTGTTTAATTGCTCAAGCAGTTATTTGTTTTGTAATGTGATACCAATCAGGAAGCAAGGACAGGTACCTGCCATGCGAAACTCTCACCCTGGGATTTCCTAGTGAACGCAGCACTACACAGACTACTGACACCTCCAATAATAAAAAGTTACTTGTAAAGTACAATACCTTAGCAAACACAAACAAATTCACGATTTGCCCCCCAGCCCAAAATACTGTTTTCTGCATGGTAAAAGTGATTACTCAGGAAACAAAAATTCCAGAGGGCAACACAGCCAGCTGTGACTTGCACCTCCTGCATGGAACTACTGCTCACCTTCAAGCCTTGCATCCTGCCTAAAGGTGCTTGGAGTTTGAGCCCTTCCATAATGAATAAATACAAAGATGTGGTGGCAGACAAGAGTTTCATGCACCCGCCAATAACATCACATGGATTTTGCCAGTAACTTTCTATTGGTTGGCTTCAGATTGAAGCTGAAGTAGGTTCTGGCTGCCAGGAGATCTGAAAACTTGCTGCGTAGTATTTAAGTATTTATAAGTGCTTAAAGGAATTTGTTCGACAGCACTGGCAAAACAATTCCTGTAGCCATACCGAGTTCCTCTTTTGTAGGCTAAGATGGCTATATCATGGTTAGCAAATGAAGGTTAATAGATCCAAAAATTAACTTTCTGCCTCTTTATGAATTTTTGCATTTAGATCTTCGTTACTGTGCAAGCCAGCTTGCAACCTACTTCTGAACTGTGTTATTTAGAATAATTACTATTTTCTCCAACATAGAGTTGATTTCAGATAATGAAAAATTAATGTTCAGAAGTCAACCAATCATGCTTTTAATAAGAGAGAAAATGCTGTAGTGAGAACTACTACCAAAAAGGGAAATTGTTTTCTAACAACTGCATGGTGCAGCGTTAGCCTCAAACTTACAAATATGCATTTACATCCTTCCACTACTAAGCCAGAATAGCGTGAGGAAAACACCGGTTCCGAGAGCAGTCCCCTCCCTCAAAGTGATCCCAGGTTTTCCAAGAGACTTCTACAAGGCTCTGTTAGCAAAACAAGAGGGACCTTAGAGGGATTTACAAGCTCTCCCGTGTACACTGTGGGACATGCCACCTCCAAAGTGCCCACCGATAGGACTTTGCACCACTGTCCTGTACCTTGAGAAATACAATGAGTCAAAGCTCAGCTATGCGCTTTTGTTTGACACATTGGTTACTTCACACCACAAAGTCACGAAAAGGGCCATGAAGTGTAAGGCTCGGCCTCCCGGGCTCTGGCATCCCTGGGAGTGCCGTCAGAGGAGCTGGCCCAGCCTCCTCCTCGGCCAACACCTGCGTGAGCTCCGGGGTTTCACAGAGCTACAGGTAACTCCAGCCATCGGCGGCTTCCATCGCGGGCAGGTTTTGCACCGGTGGCAGCACGAAACGCCCCGCTGGGTTACAGGTGGGCAGCTCTTCCGCCGCCCTCTCCCCAGGGGCACCGCCACACGAGGCGGGCACAGCAGCGCCTCCTGCCAGCCCCGGCCCGGCTCACGCCCCAGCTGCCCGTGCCCCATTTACCGCTCTCAGCTCCAGCCCGGCAGCCCCTAACCCCGAGGCA